>LR749787.1:797231-830925 GCA_902729485.2 Mus minutoides | reverse complement strand
ATGCGCCACCACGCCCGGCTCTTGCTAACTCTTAACATCAATTTTACACCTTAAATAGAAGTTATAATTTCTGTCAAGTGAAAATTCCTTAGCTCTTGAGAGGCTGAGGCAGGGGGATTGCTACAAGTTCAAGGTCAGCCTGATCTAGATAGTCAGTTCCAGTACAGTCCTAGCTTACAAATTGAGGCCCTGTTTCAGAAATAACCTAAGTAAATGAGAGAGAGAGAGAGACAGAGAGAGAGAGAGAGAGACACACACACAGAGAGAGAGAGAGAAAACAACAGGAACTTGGCTCACTAGCTACAGTGGTACAGAACACTATGTGTAGGCTCACAACTCCCAGACAGAGACATCCAGAGGCCAAGGTGTCACTGTATCTCTCTCTCTAAGCTCTGTACACAGCACAGAGCAGCATCCACCTCCCCTTTTGCTGTTCGTGTGTTTGTTTGAGCCAGGTGTCTCTCATAGCCCATTCTGGTCTCAAACTCTGTCCGTAGCCATGGTGACCTCGAATCCCTAACCATCCCGCTTCACCTTCCAAGGGCTGGGATTACTGGTGTCCTAGATAAAGGAACACTTTTCTGTGATTTACACAAAGGGTTATTGGTGACCCTGAAGCTTCCAGCAAGGTGGCAATGTGCTGAACAACTGCCAGCTGGTATCTCTAGGACACGATCTCTTCTAAAACCTTTTATAGGGAGCCAGAAAGTTGGCTCAGCAGGTAAAGACACTTGTTTGCCAAGTCTGCCAGTGTTCAATCCTGAGAATCCACATGCTGGGGGAGAGAACTGAATTCTGCATGCTGTCCTCTGACCTCCTTACATAGACTCTGGCACAGATGCGTGCACACACACGATAAATAAATATTTTTAAATTGCCAGGTATGGCATTGCACAAGTAACTCCCAGTACTCGGGAAGCAGTGGCAAGCAATGCTCTGTGAATTCGAGGCCAGCCTGGTCTACAAAGTGAGGACATCCAGGGCTATGCAAAGAGGCCCTGTCTCAAAAAAGTCAGAAATTAAAATTAGAAATTCAACTTTATATGCATTCACATTTAATTCTGAAGCTCAACTCTGAGAAGTACACTGCTGTCATTCCATTTTCCAGGTGGGGTTACCGAAGCAAAGACAAACTGGTTACAAATAAGTAATGCTCTAGACCCTATGCACTCTCTGCTGCCTAGGACTCAGAGACATTTGTTATTCTGTTATTATGGCCGCCTCTTCACTTATTTATTTTGAGATAGCTAGTCACACTGTAGCTCTGGCTGGACTTGAATTCATGGCAGTCCTCCTGTCTCAGCACACACGCCTGCAACCCTACCTCCACCCCATGTGTTGGGATGAGGCAAGCCACTACACCTGGCTTTGGTTTGATAATGAGCATTCCCATTAGCCCACACATTCCATGAGACTCACCTGGAAGGGCACGTCAGCCATGGTCTTGGCCAGGTAATAGGCTTTGAGAGTGTACCAGTAGTTCAAGTGCTCCCTCATGAAGACCGCCATCTCTAAGGGAACTGAGCACACAGGAGGTCAGGTTCCACGGGCTAAGCCTTGGCCCCTGCCTCCTGCCCGGCATCCCCACCCTATCCACCCGCCAGGCAGATCAGCTCACAGGTGAGCACAGTCGGCATGAGGGCTGCGAACATGAGGAAGAGCATGGAAAAGAAGAGGAAGCCGGTGTTGTTGAAGACTTTGCTGGCGTCGTCGCCAATGTGCAGGTAGAGAAGGCCAATGAGAATACCGATCAACACGTGGGACATGAACCGCAAGTGGGTCAGGACCTATGGCCCAGGCCATCAAAAGAAGAAATGTGTGTTTCAGGCCAAGGGAGTGGGAGGTGGGGTAGAGGTCGCAGGGAAGGCCATGCTGGAATGGGAAGTCAGTTGGGGCATGTCCTGCAGGCATACAGAGCCATTACACAGGAGAGTAGTGCTACAGACCAAGAGGTGCAGCCTACACCTCAGCTTGACATCTCACCGTGTCCCTGAGGATAGACAAGAAAGTCCTCCTGAAGAGGATGCAGAACTGGGTTAGGGTGCTGGTGGCAAACGTGTGGCTTTCAATAGGATCCAGTTCCTAGGGGAAAAGAAAGAGGACCAGATGAGTGTACCCTAACCCACCCACTGCCCATCCAGGTCAGTAGATGGGAGAGTCCCAAGCTCTTCTCAGGACAGTGCCCAGGCCTGCAGAAAGAGGAGCCTTTGCCCCTGAGCTGCTCTGAGTTTAGGAGTGAGAACCTCAGGGAACTTGAGGGTGGTGAGAGAGTTACATAAAGATACTTGGGCGACAGGAGACAGGAAGGAGTCAAGGACCGCTTCTGGCTCATCTGACTGTCCCCTTCTTCACTTCATTACCAGTAACTCTAAGGCTATAATTGTTTGAATGGGACACACTGGATTAGCCATTGATTAACAAAGATGACAATGACTGATAATGATAACAGCCAAGCCCCTGGCTTTCAGGAGTGATGGCATCCCATCTAAGGAAGGGATCTGACACTAAGTAGACCCTGACTGCCACTATGGCCTGCTAACTAGGATTTGGTAGCTTAGTCTTCCCACCTGTTTTGTGAAGCTAGTGTGGTCACCTCTGGGTTAGAGATGACAGCAGACCACCCTGGCCATGATGTCAGCAACTGCACTGGCCCCACTTTCCAGATGGGCCCTGAGCAGGCTCTGAGGCCAGTGCACCAAAGATGCTCATAGCAACTCTGGAGTACAGGTGGATGAGAAGTTCAAAGCCCTGGAGCTCACGCTGCTGTTAACAGAAGTTCTGTCCCAAGCATCAGACTTCTCATTACACAATGGCAGCAATGCCTCTGGGGACAGCTTTTTGGCAGTGGCTTTGTCTATGGTCCCATCTCCCCTCCCCAACTCTGCCCTCTCCACCCCACTCACCGAAGGGCAAGTGGGGCAGTGGGCAGGGACCTCATTCTTCTCAGGGCTGCTCTTCTTCTCGGCCATGGTGCAAAGGCCATTCTGCACAGCCCTGAACAGCATAGGGTTCAGGTCTCCATACTCTCCAGAGGCCACCTCAATGACTAGGGGGACACAGAGCAGAGTGCTCAGCTAGGCTTTACCCCCAATTCCCAAGGGCAGGGCAGTCCTTCTTTGATATATGGGGAAGGCAGATAACAATGAGCTCTCTGTCCCCAAGAGGCCTCAACAATCCAAACCCAATGTGTGGCCCTCTTCTGTCACCCGAATCCTCCCAGGAACCCTCACTTACTGAAGTCAGCGGGGTTGTGGTAGGTGGGACAGTGCAAGCCAAGCCCCTTCAGATAGGGAATCAGGTTGGTAACCACGCCCTTGAAGATGCACTGCCCCTGGCTCAGGATGTAGAGCTGAGGCAGAAAGGCATACATGAGGAAAACATGACCAGCGGACTCAGGGACCCACTGATCCATGTGTCTCTCTATCACAAGCCAGCCTTCTTGGTGACCCAGGGATACTGACCTTGTCAAACATCTCAAAGAGCTTGGCGCTGGGCTGGTGGATGGTGCAGATGACGGTGCGGCCCCCATGGGCCAGGGACTTCATGAGGGACACCACTTGGAAACAAGAAGCGCTGTCTAGACCGCTGTCCAGAGAGAGGTCACCAGGGACCAGTGAGGTGGATATGGCTAAGAAGGGGTGAGTGAGGCGGGGCAGCTTCTGTGAAAGGGATGGAACTAGTGGGAAGGCACCCCTCTGGCCACCCCTCTGGTGGCCACCCCTGAGCTGGCTAGTCTTTGTCAACTTGACATAAACTAGAGTCATCTGGGAAGAAGGAACACTGAGAAGATGCCTCCATCAGAGTAGCTTGTGAGGTCATTTCCTGATTATGATTGATATGGGAGGGCATAGCCCACTGTGGGCAGTGCCACTCCCTATTAGATGGTCCTGAGTTGTATAAAAAGCAAACTGAATGAGCCTCAGAGAGCAAGCGGGTGAATGGCATTCCTCCATGGCCCCTGGCTCTGCTCCTGTTTGAGTTCCTGCCTTTATTTCCCTTAACTACAGACTGTGTAAGTCAAATAAATCCTTTCCTCCATCCCCACATTGCTTTTGGCCGTGGCCTTTATGACAGCCACAGAAAGCAAACAGACAAGCCCCTAAATCCTGCACACCTCCTGTGGTTCAGATGTTTGCAAGCCCAGAGCACCACTCAGTTTAAAAACTATACGCCAAGCACCTATTGTGTACCATGGGCTGGGATGGCAAGGGCTCGTGCTAGACTGGTCAAGAGAGAGACAGATAAGCCCGTGGTTGACTTGAGGAGATGTGAAACAAACGTGGAATAGCAACACAAACTGAAAAACTGTTCAGGGGTCATGCCATGCTATAGCAGGAGGGTACAGACAGCCAGGGGAGGGTCCTGAGTCTAGAAAGAGCAAGAGTTAGCTGGTGTGGGGACAACGGAAGCTGTTGTGATGAAGGGTATTCCACACAGAAGACATAGCAGGGGTCAAACCGAGGGGCTTAAAACACAGACTCCGATGGGAATAGCAGCTTAGCATTATTAAAACATAAAATATGAACGACCAGAGAAGAAACCACTGACTATTTTGAGGGCAAGTGGGACACATTACACGGACTGAAGCAGGAAGAGTGGCGCTTGCCAGACTTGTCATTTAGAAAGCCCATTCTGGCTACAGGTTGGAGAAAGGTGCTTGGAGGACTGACAGCAGGGATATGAATCTTGATGATGCCCAGAGCTCAAGCATTAGGGATGGGACCGGGCAAACATTGAGAGCTACCAAAAGAAGGATGTGATGACTAACAGCTGGGTGTTGGGGAGAGGAGAGGGAGATGTCAATCAGGAGGGTGGAGTGGGGCATCCAGATAAAAGATAAAAGATGCTTGGCTCTGATTAGATCAGCAGGGATGGAGTCCCCAGAAGGCTGCAAGCAGGGGAACTGGCCTCCAGCCATGGAGCCGTTCACCAGACTCCACACCCAGCCCTGGCTTAGGGCTGAGAAAGGGGAAAACCCAGATCTATAGAATCAGGGAGCTACCTGGTAGGCTCATCAAAGAACATGACAGGTGGGTTGTTGACCAGTTCCAGAGCAATGGCCAGGCGCTTCCTCTGCCCTCCAGAGAGCAGGGCTGTCCTTGTGTGAGAGCAGGACATCAGTCCCAGGGCTGTCAGGATCTCTGTCACCTGCAGGCACCCCCACCCAGTCCCAGTCAGCCTTCATATGCAGGCCTCGCCTAAGCACCACCCCAGTTTCATAAAGCACTGCCCTTTAAGCCCATGTTCCCTACCCAACCTGGGGCCTTGGAAGGGCCCGCCCCCTGACCCCTGACCCCTGATCCCTGACCCACTCACCAGTTCCTTCTTCACCTCTTGCTTCTCACTCAGCTTCAGGTTGGCAGAGACCTAAACAAGTGACAAAGGAGTAAAGCAGGCATGTGTGTCAGGCCCTGCCCAGCCCCTTCAGCTGGGGATGGTAGGGGAGCTTGGTGGAGGAGAAGGCCACCGTCTCCTCACCATCATGGCCTCCAGGACTGTGAGGTGAGGCAGGAGCATGTCATCCTGCATGATGTAGCAGGACATCTTGCGGAAGGTCCTCAGATCACGTGGCCTCCCGTTAACCAGGATCTGCCCCTTCATCCCCGACTCCCTGCAGGGAGATTGGTTGGCAGTAAGCACCAAAGCCACATTAGGACACCTTCTGCCCTCTCCTGAGAGGCCCCCCTCCTGAGTCCTGCCCCACCCCCACTCTTCATGCTCACCTGTACCCTGCCAAGATGTTCATGAACGTGGACTTGCCAGCCCCAGAGGGGCCCATGATGCCAATCAGCTCTCGGCGACAGAACTTACCAGACAGGCACTTGAGGAGGGTCTTGTAACCTACAGCAAGGACAGGAGAGTCACTGGTGAGGGCTAACGGATCAGAGACATCTTTGTAATTTTTTTTTTTTTGAGACAGGGTTTCTTTGTATAGCCCTGGCTGTCCTGGAACTCACTTTGTAGACCAAGCTGGCCTCAAACTCAGAAATCCACCTGCCTCTGCCTCCCGAGTGCTGGGATTAAAGGCGTGCGCCACCACACCCGGCTATTCTTGTAATTCTTTTTTTTTTTCTCTTTATTAGATATTTTCTTCATTTACATTTCAAGTGTTATCCAGAAATTTCCCCATACCCTCCCCCATATCCTTGTAATTCTTAAAGATGGATCCTGGAGAGATTGCTTGGCTCGGTCAGTAAAACGCTTGCCACACAAGCACAAGGAAGAACTGTAACTCCATCTCCGAACGCACTTAAACTGCCTAGCTTAACCTATATACAGCGATCCCTGCCGTCGTCCCAATTTGAGAAGCTAAGACAAAGAGGAGATTGCTCTGAATTCCAAGCCAGTTGGGGCTACAGAGTCTAAAACAAAAACAAAACAAACCAAACAAACCAAAAGGGCAAGAGAGATGGCTTAGCAGTTAAGAGCTGTCTCACTTGGGAGGCAGAGGCAGGCAGATTTCTGAGTTCAAGGCCAGCCTGGTCTACCAGAGTGAGTTCCAGGACAGCCAGGGATATACAGAGAAACCCTGTCTCGAAAAACCAAAAACCAAAAACCAAAAACTAAAAACCAAAAACCAAAAACCAAAAACCAAAAACCAAAAACCAAAAACCAAAAACCAAAAACCAAAAACCAAAAACCAGAAAAAAAAAAAAAAAAAAAAAAAAAAAAAAGAGCTATCTCTACTCAGGTAGAAGATCCAAGCTCTGGTCCCAGCACCCACTCTCAGGGACTCACAACTATGGTACCTCTAGCTTGAGGGGACATGAGGGCACTCTTTTGGTCTGCAAAAGCCACAAACTGATTAGCATCCCTCACCACCCACACATTTTTAAAGAAAAATGAATCTTTGACAAAAGTAAAAAGGCTGAGGTTGGTGGTGCTGAAAAGGTCAAGGTAGGATGATCTCAGGGCCTCACTGGCCAGTCAGAGACCCTACCTCAAAGAACACAGTGGACAGAGGGATGGATGGAGGGATGGATGGACGGAGGGATGGACAGATGCAAGGATGGAGGGAGGGGTGGATGGATGGATGGAGGGATGGATGGATGGAGGGATGGATGGACGGAGGGATGGATGGACGGAGGGATGGATGAATGGAGGGATGGATGGACGGAGGGATAGATGGGTGGAGGGATGGATGGATGGAGGGATGGGTGGAGGGATGAATGGACGGAGGGATGGATGGATGGAGGGATGGACAGAGGGATGGATGGATGGAGGGATGGATGGACGGAGGGATGGATGAATGGACAGATGGATGGATGGATGGAGGGATGGATGGACAGAGGGATGGATGGACGGAGGGATGGATGGACGGAGGGATGGACAGATGCACGGATGGACTGAGGGATGGACGGAAGGATGGACAGATGCAAGGATGGAGGGAGGGATGGACAGATGGCTTTTGGAGAATGATATCTGAGGTTGACTTCTGGTTCCCACATGCATACATGATCGCATACACACACTCACACACACACACACACACACACACACACACACACACACACACAGTGGAGAGAGAGAGAGAAAGAGAGAGAAAGAGAATCTAGAAGAGGCTTAGTCATGGTGAACTAGCCATGACTGAGCAGAGTTAAGTTACAGTGGGCAAGCAGTTCTTTTTTTTTTTTTTTTTTTTTTTTTTTTGGTTTTTCGAGACAGGGTTTCTCTGCTTAGTCCTGGCTGTCCTGGAACTCACTTTGTAGACCAGGCTGGCCTCGAACTCAGAAATCCGCCTGCCTCTGCCTCCCGAGTTCCGGGATTAAAGGCGTGCGCCACCACGCCTGGCTGGGCAAGCAGTTCTTACGCAGTAGCTCCCACCCTCTTCTCCCATCCCCACGAGAAATGACCGCCACTAGTGTCAGAGTCCACCCGGGAGGGAGAGGGTTGAGGGCTGTGGGAAAGCTGATGTCTTTCCTGAAGGCTGTAGTGAGGGCCCTGAGGTCCCAGAAGACCAAGGCTCTCTCTCTCCTTATCATAGTGGCTGCTGTCACACACTCCGGGGGACACTCGCTGAGCAGCCCAAGCTGGCCGCCTGTCCTATGTTCCCACAGCACTTTTCAGATGCCAGCACATTTGTCACTCCATGTGCCTGGGCTCATGCCCCTCCCCCAGCATCTTAGTCAGGGAACATCTTGGGGGAAGGGTCTGTGCCTTCCTCATCCTCCTTGTCTGCCTGACATGCAATTGATGCTGGGTAAACACGTTTTCTCAGAGCTTTTGCTCCATTCTGGGGGTTGGGGGGGGGGAAGGGGAGAGAATTTCTTCTTTATGTCTCTGCTGCTCCACAAGCTTATCTCTCCAGCCACAAACATGGCCAATAAAATTTCACCTGTCCTTCCCTCAGCGGGAAGCAGGAAGTGGGTAAAGCACACCAGCAGGGAGTCAGGTGGAGCTGGTTCAGACTCCGGATCCACATTACCAGCTGTGTGACCTGAGGCAGGTTGCTTAACCTCTCTGAGCTCTGGAAAATAAGAATGATGGTGTCTGCCTCTCAGGATTGCTGTGAAGAGTCAATGAGCTAACACATGGAAAGCGTATGGCTCAGTGCTTGGCACACACAGTGCATTTCACAAGGCATATTGTATTATAATTCTACTTGACAAACGCTTATCAAGAACTACTATGTATTAAGCTCTCTGTACCAGACGCTAGGCAGAAAATAAACTAAGGAAGGACATGGTTTCTGCATTCCAGAAAGCCACAGACTAGGTAAGAGAAATGGTCAAGAAAATGATAATGAAACTAAAAACCAGGGCCAGAGGGAAAAGCGAACAGTGGAGATGGAATTGCAACAATTCACCCTCTAAGGGTAGACAGTAAGGTAGAAATCAGGAGTGACTTCCTGGAAGAGGTGGCATTGGAGCTCAGGAGGAACAACAAAAGCCCCTAGGCTTTAGGGGAGAAAGCACTGCTATAGCATCACCCAGGGGACAGAGGGCAGAGGCTGAACAGAGCCAACTATGACCTGGGAAGTGGAGATGGGATAAAGCCAAGGACCAGGGCCTGGCCTGCTGAGCTCACAGACCTGCTGTGGGGAGGACTCCGGCCCTCATCCCTCACCTACTCCAAAGTGCACCCCTCAACAAAGACAGTGGAAGTTCGCCTTATGTAACCTGCCACTCATGCCACCCAGGACCATGCCCACCGTTGGACCAACCCACACCAATTGCCCACTAAGAGGCTGGTCACCTTCAGCTGGCTCTGCTGGAAGGAACTGGAGCCCCCAGCCATCAACTCACTGGAGGCCACACAGCCAGGGCTTTACTAAGAGAGGAAAGCCTTGGGCATCAGCCCTCTGGCTAAGCTCCTCATGGTGAACCAGAAAGGTGCTCCATCTGCGGAGCACTCACCGAATTGACTCCCTGTTCAAGGAAGGAAACTGCCAGTATGAACCTTCCCCTCACTTCTTCTGATGCCAGAGCCTGATGATGCCAGTCAAACCCAAAGCCAGCCAAAGATATCAACTTACACTTGCTTGCCTTTCTCAAAGGTACCAACTCAGCTGAGTTCCCAAGAAACCCGGGAGGAAAGTCAGGCAAAGAGAGGGCATTCAGCCTACCAAAGGCCACACAGCTTCCCTTGGCTTGAAAACACTTGTCTCTTAACTCCCCCTGAATCACAACTATGCAGCCCGTGAGGGACCTGCAGATCTCCCTCTGGAAAGACACCAGTGTTCTAGTCTTGCTTCGGTTGGAAGCTCTGTAATTTTGCCAGATCACTAAATCTTTTAATTTTATTTATTTATTTAGGTTTTGGGGGGATGAGGTCCTATGTACCCTAGGCTGACCTTGCACTCACTATCACCCCACCTCAGCCTTCACAGTGCTGAGATTACAGGTGTGTGCCATTATGACTGGCAAGTCACTAAATTATTAGGGTCTGTGATTCCTCATCGATAAAAGAATAATAATTGGCTGGACATAGCTCAGTGGTAGAGTGCTTGTTTAGCACAGACAAGGTCCTGGCTTCCATCCCCAACACCATTAAAAAAGACAGTATTATTCCCTCCCAAAGACTTAATAGGGTTATTATGTTATTAAGTGGGATCAGTAATAATTAATTGTGTTTGGAAAAATAAACGTCATATACAGTTCAAGGGGACTGCTGACAGATGTGGACCCAAGGAAGGCAGAGGTTTCCCTAGATCCCTTACACTTCCCCTCTCTGCCACCTTAATTTTGTTGTGTCCTCTCCAGAGGGGAGATGGAGACAAAGAACAGAAAAGCCAGGCAAAGGAGGGCAGAGGGCAGAGGGTAGAGGGCAGAGGGCAGAGGGCAGAGGGCAGAGGGCAGAGGGCAGAAAAAGGCCAGGGCTAGAAGATGGCAAAGTGAGTAAGAGGGTAGATGAGGCTGGCAAGGTAAAAGGGAGGAGTCCCTCGCCAGGGCACCCACCACCCTGATAAGGAGATGTGCCTCATGCCTAATCTAGCCACCTTCTTCTTAGCATAAAGTTCTGAAGGCCAAGGAAATAAGAACCTCATCATTCAGTCCAGAGCTGCTCTGAAAGAGCTCAGGATTAGGAGTCCAGATGCCTCAGGTCCACTAGCTCGCTCACACTCTCTCTCTCTCTCTCTCTCTCTCTCTCTCTCTCTCTCTCTCACACACACACACACACACACACACACACACACACTGCCCTTTGGTCGCCTATGGAAATGAGCAAACATGTAGAGACAGCTGATGCTGAACCCTGTTCTGAAGCACCCCAAAGCTATTTCTTAAGCCAGACAGGACACAGTCTCAGCCCCACCCCCAGCTCACACCCAGCTCTGGGAAGCAAACCCAGCCCAAACCTCTAGGCTCCCAGCCCAGCTATTGGATTAGGCACTTGTCAGGGGCTCTAGGAAACCTGTCCTGATGGGGAGGAGAGAGGAGGATGGGGAACTCCAGTGTTTCTAGGCTTTGGGCTCTGCTCTGCCTCTTACTAGCAGGGGGACATTGGTCAGGTTATTCAACTTCCCCAAGTCTCAGTTTCCTCATTGGTAACACGAACATGACATCCCTGTGTCTGATCCCCACCCCTCCTGCTTCCAGGGACTGTGGCAATTTGAGAATGGAGTAAGATGACTGGAATGAGAACATCTTTAAAAATAGGTTTAAGGATACTGTTGGACCTTGAAAACAGCCTCCACAGATAGAGTGGTCCCCTTCCCCAAACCAACCTTCACAGGCAGGAGGAGAGAGGGAGAGAAAGAGAGAGAGAGAGAGAGAGAGAGAGGACTGAGAGAGACTGAGAGACTAATTCACGGACCAGAGGTCATAGGGTCTATTTAGAAGAAAAAGCTTAAATAGCTGTTTGAACTCCCATAGTGCTGGTAGATGTGGAGAGCAGGGATCTTGTACCCCAACTGCAGTTTTGCAGTGAGGGTTAGGGCCTACAAAGCTCGCAGAGTGGGGTATCCCCAGGACTTATGCTCCTGGAAAGGCAACTCAGCGAGAGTCCCATGGGGCTGCCACCTACCCCGTTTGCGCCAGCAGGGCCCCTCCCGCACGGAATAGGACAGTTCCACGAACTCGATGTCCACAGCAGAGCGCTTAGGCAGGTGAGAGAAGCGCTGTGCTTCTGTAATATGGTTCTCCACCTTCTTTAGGTGCGTGGTCAGCACAGGGGGCTCTGCCCCGTCCTCCAGTGTCACGGCCATGGCCACAGCCCCAGGGCCCAGTCCACAGCCCACGGCCTCCAATGCCTTCTCCGCCATCACGCAGCCGGCCTGCAGGAGAGGGCCTGCTTAGCTCCGGGCAGACCCTCCAGCCCTTGCTCAAGGCGCCATAGCTTTCCGAGGCTGCCCCGCCTCCACTCCCCCCACCCCGGCCTCCTTCTCCGGGCAGATCTCCAACTGTCCGCACCCCTTTTCCCGCCGGGTCTTCTGCACTGGGCAGCACACACCCGGTGCAGTGACACTCAGTTGCGACCTCACCTCGTTCTTAGGCAGTCCCAGCCTGGCCTCGCTCGCCCGACCCGTCGAAGCTGCGCCCGCTCCTCCCTCCCTGCCGCGGCCTTAATCTCCTTACCCCACAAGCAGTCCCCGGGGGCCGGGCGAGGGTAGCCACCCGCTCGGAGGACGGAGAAGCTAGGAGGCACAGGGTGGGCCGGGGGAGGCTCTAGCCTCGGCTCCGAGCCCCTCTCTGCACGGACTGGCACCGCTCCTCGGCCGGCCTCCCCATCCCGCTTAGATGGCAGTGCGCCTCCGGACTGTCCCCCCAAACAGCGGCAGACCCCAGACCCTCCAGACCAACCCTCTTGTCCCCTGCTCGCCTGGTCACCTTGACGCGTCTCCGGCCGCTGCGACGCAAGGATGCTCAGCAGAGATGCTCAACCGGGATGTTCGACCCGGATGCTCAGCGTTGCGGCGCGGGAGGTGGACACTCCGGCTCTCTTCACCTGCCTCTGGCTGCGGCACCCGCGCCCCGGCTCCCTGTCCCGGTGGCCCGGGCCGGGGCGGGGCTAGGCCAGGGCGGGCAGTAGAGGAAGGCAGGGCTCGGGTCAGAAAGGATGACACGGTTGCGGACAGATGGCTGAGGTCCCGCCGCGATCCCACTTGGATGAACCCGCCGGGTTCTCGTAGTCTGGTCCCCAGCGTCTGTCCTCTGGAGCTAGTCGGGCGGCAGTGTTCTCTTCCAAGCTTCTGCTCGCTGGTCCTGCTGCTCTTAAAGGGCCCGTACTGCCCCTCACTCCGCGAGTGGGAAGGATGGATGTGGTGAAAGCTACGTCTGCAGAGTTGGGGCCCGAAGGGGGCGCTTTTGTGGACCTAGGACTGAAGGCTAGCGGCAAAAGGTCAACCCGGAGGTCGCTAAGGGAGGGAGACTTGATGTTAGTCAGTGTGGCAGGTCCTTGAGCGGTAGGTGCCCAGGGGGTTGGGAAGCTGTCTATCTGCATACACAAACCCCTCATTGCTTATCTCTTGCAGTTCAGCTTTGGAGCGCAGCCCCACCCAGCCCTAAAGTACAAAGGACTTGGATGTATAATTCTTGAGACTTTGAGACAGCCTCTCACGCCTCTTCACATCCCCACTCTCTAAGGGCTCAAGAGGACACTAGTTATGAAGAGATAGGGGACAGTAGTTATGACAAAGCCTGCAGGCAGCTCCAAGGTTAACCTTGACCCAGTCACGGCCTGCTTTAGCCATGAAAGTCTTTATTCTATTCGACCAGCCAGATTCAGGTCTCCAAGCCAGTATAGGCTGATCCAAGAGGCTGCAGGGCATACATACACATAGCTCTTCAGATTCTGTCTTGGACATCTTTTCATAGATATGTACATTCTCTCTCACCTACAAAAAGCGTGGCTGGGTCCTCAGAGCGCTTACACTGTCCCGGCACCCTGCCTACTTGCTTTGGCCCTTTCTCAATTACTCTTGGCTCCTGCCTGCCCTATCCTTGATTTCTTTAAGGGGTCAGTAAGTTCGCCAGCCAAGTCACGTGACCAGGTGGAGTTCCCACCTGTCTGTCACACGCAGAGACAGATAGGAGGTAGGCTTAGGTTGCGGGTACTGCTTCCACTGCTGCAGCAGGGGAAGATGCTAATAATCAAACACCAGTCCCCCACCCTCGCCCAAACCTCTCTGCAGCCCGAGAAACTAGCGACTACTGCAGGGCATGTCCACACCCACCCTGAGACTATGAGGTTCATGGGGGTTTGGGATCCAATCTTTCCCAACTTCCCTTCATCCCTGTCCCACCTATGGCCATTCCTTAGGACCAATCTTCCCATTTTCCAGATGGACCCTCTATTCTTCAAGTTAATCTCCAATACCTCATGATAGACAATACCCCAATGAATGCTTTGTGCGTGTGTGTGTTTGTGTGTGTGTGTGTGTGTGTGTGTGTATGGGTCTCACTAACTCAGACTGTTGCTGAGGCTGGCTTTGACTGCCCAGTCTTCCCGCTACCATCTCTTGGGTGCAGTGACTATAGACATGTCACCAGACCTGTCTAACATAAGTACTTACTGAACAACTACTATAAACTGGACAGTCTTCTCAGATAATCTTAGTATGTCCATGAGGGTTTTGCTTTATTTTGAGACTGTGTCTTACTGTGTAGTTTTGGCTGGCCTGGAATTTGATAAGTAGACCAGGATGGCCTCACACTTCTAGAGATCTGCCTATGATGCAGTTTTTTTTAACCTTCCTTTGGAGAAAAGAAACTGAGAAATAAGAAGATTAAACATTATGCCAAAGGGTCAGGCATAGCAAATCCAAAGGATAGGTTTGAAACCCAAAGTCCCTGGTTTTACCCATTCTGCTAACTGGTCATCTCAGAATCCTATTTACAAATGGACTTCAGGATCCCACATATCCCAAATTTAATGAATATATAATATTTAGCATATTTAAATTTTATTTCTCCATCGTGAGTTTCAAGGATCAGATCAGATACACAGGCTACCAGTCTTGCACAGCTCAGCGGCCCAGTATTCCAATGTGTGCTGATCTTATGAGATGACATAGTCACTCTTCCATTGCTGTGAACAGACACCATGGCCAAGGCAACTGTTATCAAAGAAAGCATTTAATTAGAGACTTCCTTACAGTTTCAGAGGCTAAGTCCATTATCATCAGAGCAGAGGGCATGGGTGTTGGGAGGGGGGAAGAAAGCAGGCAGGTGTGGTGCTGGAGAAGTGCTGAGAGATACATCCTGATCCACAACCAGAGACAGAGAGAGAGAAAGAGAGACAGAGAGAGATCTACCACCACTCTGGGCCTCTTATGAGCTTTTTGAAACCTCCAAGCCCATCCCCAGTGACACTCCTCTTCCAACAAGGTCACACCTCCGAAACCTTCAGTGCCATTTCCTGGTGACTAAGCATTCAAATATATGAGGAGGGTATAATTCTCTCTTTTGTTTTTTTTTTTTGGTTTTTCGAGACAGGGTTTCTCTGTGTAGCCCTGGCTGTCTTGGAACTCACTCTGTAGACCAGGCTGGCCTGGAACTCAGAAATCCGCCTGCCTCTGCCTCCCGAGTGCTGGGACTAAAGGCGTGTGCCACCATACCCAGCTTAGGAGGGTATAATTCTTTTTTTCTTTTCTTTTCTTTTCTTTTTTTTTTTAATTTTATTTATTTATTCCCTTGTTCCGGTCAACCTCGCTCGCTCTGCTCGACCCCGCTCGCTCCGGCCAGCCCCACTTGCTCCTGGCCGCCCCGTACGGCCCCGGCTTGTTCCAGCCAGCCCCGCACGCTCTGATCGGCTCCGCTTGCTCCGGTTTGGCCCCGCTCGTTCCGGCTGTCTCCGTTCGGCTCTGCTCGCTCCGGACAGCCTGGCTTGCTCTGGTTGGTCTCTCCAGTCCAAGGATTCATTTCTTATTATTCTTCATAAGTACGCTGTAGCTGACTTCAGACGCACCAGAGGAGGGCGTCAGATCTTGTTGTAAGCCACCATGTGGTTGCTGGGATTTGAACTCATCACCTTCGGAAGAGCGGTCGGGTGCTCTAACCCGCTGAACCATCTCACCAGCCCCCTCTTTTTTTTTTTTTTTTTTTTTTTTGGTTTTTCGAGACAGGGTTTCTCTGTATAGCCCTGGCTGTCCTGGAACTCACTCTGTAGACCAGGCTGGCCTCGAACTCAGAAATCCGCCTGCCTCTGCCTCCCGAGTGCTGGGATTAAAGGCGTGCGCCACCATGTCCGGCAGGAGGGTATAATTGTTATTGAAACCCCCACACTAGAGTAATAGTATATATTATCTTCTCACATATTTATTACTTCTCTCTGTTGGGTATGTCCAACCTAGCTCTTTTGAAGTATCCAATTACTGGCACCCACAGTTAGCCCACTGTTATAACACATCAGAAATTGTTTTCCCAGGGTTGAGGGTACAATTCAGTGGTTCAACCCTCAGCACCGCATACATAAGCTTTTACTACTGCACGCTGTGCCTGTTGATCTTCTCTCTCCACCCCCACCACCTCAACCCCACTGATTCTTCTCTTAAGCAGGTTCCTCCTCTTGAAGCCTCATCAGGTACCTGAAGATGGCAAACGCACAGCATAACTGGTCAGGCATGGAGACACATGTCACAGTCCTGGCACTGAATGAGGAGGATCGTGAGGTCAAGGATAGTCTTCTGAGGGCTGGTGAGATGGCTCAGCGGGTAAGAGCACCCGACTGCTCTTCCGAAGGTGATAAGTTCAAATCCCAGCATCCACATGGTGGCTTACAACCATCTGTAACGAGATCTGGCGCCCTCTTCTGGAGTGTCTGAAGACAGCTACAGTGTACTTACATATAATAAATAAAATAAATCTTTAAAAAAAAAAAAAAAGGATAGCCTTCTGATTCTCAAAGAGACCATACAGCCCTGGGGGAGGGAAGGTGTGCCAGCACGGGGAGAGAGGCATGCTGTCCATGATTCAGGATCATTTTCTTTCTCCAGAACAATACCCCACTTCTTGGCAAAGAAGAAGCCACACTTATTGCATGTGTAGATAGACCTTGTAACTTACCAACAGTAGCTGTCAGACTTTAGTGTTCACCTCAAATCCTACGGAGGACTAAAGACTCAGGTGCTGGGTTCTACTCCTAAGGTTTCTGACTTAGTATCTAGAGTGAATCTTTGCTTAGTATAAACCTCATCTTCCTTAGAATAAGGTCATCTTGTGACAGACTTTTCTTTTTTTTTTTTTTTTTGGTTTTTCGAGACAGGGTTTCTCTGTATATCCCTGGCTGTCCTGGAACTCACTTTGTAGACCAGGCTGGCCTCGAACTCAGAAATCCACCTGCCTCTGCCTCCCAAGTGCTGGGATTAAAGGCATGCGCCACCACGCCCGGCTTCTTTTTTTTTTTTTTTTTTTTTCCGGTTTTTCGAGGCAGGGTTTCTCTGTCTAGCCCTGGCTGTCCTGGAACTCACTCTGTAGACCAGGCTGGCCTCGAACTCAGAAATCCGCCTGCCTCTGCCTCCCAAGTGCTGGGATTAAAGGCGTGCGCCACCACCGCCCAGCCCAGACTTTTCTTAATATCCAAACAGACCTTCCCCCCCTTCCCCAACTACTTATCTGCCTATTCCCTAAGATTTATCTATTTTTCCCCCCTGAGATAATCCACCCATTCCTACCCAGCCCTCCCCACTACCTCCATCCAAGCAGTTTCCTTCCATGGCAGATTCCCTATGGCCAGACATGCATCGGTTGTTAATTCTCATCTCAGCTTAGTGCTAGGCATTAATCTAAGCAACAGGCTGCTCTAGACAAGGATTTGTGTGAGTACTTGGTAAGCTTTATGGGGGGGAAAGGAGTGTGGTAGGGTCCTGTGGGATCCAAAAAAGGACTTAGACTGGAGATTTGGGGACTGGTCCAGTTGTTCCCAGCACCCCGAGTCTTTGTCCAGTGTGATCTCTTTTGCCCACCAAGGCTCAATTCTAAACCTGTAAGTTTGTCAAGAAGAGTCTCTGCTGGACATTTGGGAGGTGCTGCTCAGGATGGAAAGGGGGTGATCAAAAAGGAGAGAGCTTCCTCCCTTCCACAGTACAGCAGCAAAGTTCATCCTCTCTTCCTTGGCTCCCAAACAGAGGCAAGCAAGTGGTAACCGTTCTTGAACTCTGGCATGATGATCTCCAGAGAGTCTTGCTTTTTTTTGTTTGTTTTCTCGAGACAGGGTTTCTCTGTGTAGCTCTGGCTGTCCTGGAAATCACTCTGTAGACCAGGTTGGCCTCGAACTCAGAAATCCGCCTGCCTCTGCCTCCTGCGTGCTGGGATTAAAGGTGTGTGCCACCACTGCCCCAGCGATAGAGTCTTGCTTTTAAAAAGAGTATCGCCGGGCATGGTGGCGCACGCCTTTAATCCCAGCACTCGGGAGGCAGAGGCAGGTGGATTTCTGAGTTCGAGGCCAGCCTGGTCTACAGAGTGAGTTCCAGGACAGCCAGGGTTACACAGAGAAACCCTGTCTTGAAAAACCAAAAAAAAAAAAAAAGAGTATCTTGAGACTGGAGAGATGGCTCAGTGGTTAAGAGCACCGACTGCTCTTCCAGAGGTCTTGAGTTCAATTCCCAGCAACCACATGGTGGCTCACAACCATCCATAATGAGATCTAAGGCCCTCTTCTGGTGTGTCTGAAGACAGCTACAGTGTACTTAGATATAATGAATAAATAAATCTTAAAAAAAAAAAAAGTATTTTGTCCCTGTCCTCCTGTTCCCTAGTCACCACAGCTGAGCAGTTCCCGTTCCCTGCATGATTTCTCACTGTAGGCCCAGAAACAACTGTAGGCATGGCCTGAAACCTCTTTAAAAAAAAAAAAGCCAAGGGGCTGGTGAGATGGCTCAGCGGGTAAGGGCACCCGACTGCTCTTCCGAAGGTGATAAGTTCAAATCCCAGCAACCACATGGTGGCTCACAACCATCTGTAACGAGATCTGGCTCCCTTTTCTGGAGTGTCTGAGGACAGCTACAGTGTAACTTACATAAAATAAAAATGAATCTTTTAAAAAAAAAAAGCCTAAATAAATCCTTTTTTGCCTTGTATACCTTATAGGTCTCTTTGTTTTTGTTATAGCAAGAGAGACTAACAGAATATAAAATAATGTTAGTTTTTTGAGACTGGGTATCTCTGTGTAGCCCAGACTGTTCTGGAATTTGCTGTGTAGACCAGTCAGAGCTCTACTGGGATTAAAGGCACCACCACACCAAGTCTGACATAAAATAATTTAATCAAGCATTTAAACAAGTGTTCTACCATTGAGCTACATTCATGGCCCCTAGAGCAGCACGTCTTTCTAGTTACATGATAGTTCCTTTGATAGGAAGTGAATGTCAAGTTCTCTACCAAAGCCCTTTTTTCTGTCTTTTAGGATTATTTATGTGTAGGAGTGTTTTGCCTGCATGTCTGTGTACCACATGCATGTTTCATGCTCACAGAGACCAGCAGAGGGCATCAGATCTCCTGGAACTGGGAATTACAGATGGCCTTGAGATACCTGTGGGTGCTCATAATTGAACCTGAATCCTCTGGAAGAACAGCAAGTACTCTTAACTACTGACTCACCTCTCCAGTCCATATACATGTTACTGTCTATTAGTTTCATTTTCTGTTGCTGTGACAAATATCCTGCTAAAAGCACTTTAAGGGACAAAGGCTTATTAGGCTCATAATTCCAAGTTATAGACTACAGGGGAGTCAAGGTGTCAGGAACTTGACACACATCACAGACAAGAACAGAAAAAAAAAATACACACATGCCTGCCAGGGTTCCTGTCTTCTACACTACAGATCTGCCTGCCCAGAAAATGGTGCCACCCACAGTGGGCGGATCTTCTTACCTAAACGCAATCAAGATAATCCCACACAGACATGCTCACAATGGGTCAGCCGGATCTAGACAGTCCCTCAACGAGACTCTCTTTCCAGGTGACTCTAGATTACATCAAGTTGACAAATTAACTATCACAACTGGAAACTGAACTTATGACTTTGGCCTAGAAATGACTTCTTCACCCCTTCCTGCTACAATACATGAAAGGACCATGCTCTTCATTTGTTCCAGTCCTGAGCAGTTTATTCATTTAATATTTGAGTGCTCTTCTGAGACGCAGCCACACTAGTTCCCAACTCCTGGGTTCCCCTGGTATCCCCATCGCACCAACCCCTTTTTTTTTGTTTTGTTTTGTTTTGTTTTTCGAGACAGGGTTTCTCTGTATAGCCCTGGCTGTCCTGGAGCTCACTTTGTAGACCAGGCTGGCCTCGAACTCAGAAATCCGCCTGCCTCTGCCTCCCGAGTGCTGGGATTACAGGCGTGCGCCACCACGCCCAGCTGCACCAAACCCTTTAAACACTGTGTGAGTTAGGGTTCAGTGTTTTCATTTCCAGTTATACACATGAGAAATGAGGCACTTCTAGGGCTGCCGTCTTTGTGTTATTTATTGGTTAGGAGGAAGCCTCTTCCTGGAGAGTATTCCCAAACTTCTACATGTAACTGTGTCTAATCCAACCATCTCCACTGCCATCTTCCATGCGAGGCAGGACCACCCTGAGCTCCATCCCAAGCCTCACTTCTGACTCTGGCTGTCACTGCTTGTCCTGCCTGCAAGGCCCTCTTGGAAAGTCCCAAGTTCTTATCTTTGTGTTTTTAGTAATCTGCCTAAGCTATAGCAAAGACTCAATAGAAATTGATATAACCTTTTGTTTTTTCTTTACAAATTCTACCTGTATTAGGCAGCTTTTAAAGGCCATCTATTTTGAGACAGGGTGTCTCTGCATAGCCATGGATGTCCTAGAACATAGACCAGACTGGCCTCCACCACACCTCTGTAATAGGCAGTTTTTGCAGTAAGAAATCAGTAGCTGAATATGGTGGTACATACTCGTAATCCCAGCAGCCAGGAAGCAGGGTCGGGAAGAGAACCAAAAAAATCTGAAGCTCTGCCTCTCAAAGAAAAAAAAAAATCAGTCCTTATTATCCCCTATTCTCACCCAAAGAGAAGATTTCTGTGTAGCCCTGGCTATCCTGGAACTCTCTATAGATCAGGTTATCCTTGAACTCACAGAGATCTACCTGGCTATCTTTTTTTTTTGAGACAGGGTTTCTCTGTGTAGCCTTGACTGTCCTGGAACTTACTTTGTAGACCAGGCTGGCCTCGAACTCAGAAATCCACCTGCCTCTGCCTCCCAAGTGCTGGGATTAAAGGCGTGTAGCACCACGCCTGGCTTACCTGGCTGTCTTTTTTTTTTTTTTTTTTTTTTTAAAGATTTATTTATTAGCCGGGGAGCAGAGGCAGGTGGATTTCTGAGTTCGAGGCCAGCCTGGTCTACAAAGTGAGTTCCAGGACAGCCAGGGCTACCTACACAGAGAAACCCTGTCTCGAAAAATCAAAAAAAAAAAAAAAAAAAAAAAAAAAAAAAAAAAAAAAAAAAAAAAAAAAAAAAAAAAAAAAAAAAAAAAAAAAAAAAGTATTATTATATCTAAGTACACTGTAGCTGTCTTCAGATGCACCAGAAGAGGGCATCAGATCTCATTATGGATGGTTGTGAGCCACCATGTGGTTGCTGGAATTTGAACTCAGGACCTTTGGAAGAGCAGTCAGTGCTCTTATCCTTTGAGCCATCTTGCCAGTCCACCTGGCTGTCTTTTAAGTGCTGGGATTAAAAGTGTGCACCACCACCGTCTAGCTCCTTTTTTTCTTTTTAGCAAAGCTGGGAAGGAAAGCCAGGGCCTTGTTTACGAAGGAAAAGACAGAAGACCCAAGTCAGAAAGAGCTCAGGAAGATCCTGCCTCACATAGGTGGTGGTGGTGGTGGTGGTGGTGGTGGTGGTGGTGGTGCTGGTGGTGGTGGTGGTGGTGGTGGTGGTGGTGGTGCTGGTGGTGGTGGTGGTGGTGGTGGTGGTGGTGGTGGTGGTGCTGGTGGTGGTGGTGGTGGTGGTGGTGGTGGAATCAGATAGTTCTGGATAGTTTAGGAAGGCTTCATCCTGAAGACGCTAAAGTTCAGAAATCCTTCTATGGCAGCTACCTAAGGTCCCTGAGAGTATTCCCTTTACACGACTGACAGAGGCAACAAAAGGGCAGTATGTTCAGGAATGGATGAACAGGGGTTATGGGGACAGCTCGGTCAGTAAGTGCTTGCCCTACAAGCACAAGGATCTGAGTCCAGATACCCAACACTTAGGTAAAAGCTATACACACAATGGTGTCAGTAACCTAGTGCTGGGCAGGGCAAAGAAGGGCAAATCCCCAGAGCTCACTGGTTAGTCGAGCCAACAGGTGAGTGTACACATGCCATGTACCTGGGGAAACAGACACTCACACATATACTACAGTTTGATTTATTTATTTATTAAGTTTTTCTTTGAGTCAGGATTTCTCCATAAGGCCCTGGCTATTCTAGAACTCACTCTGTAGACCAGACTGGCCTTAACCTCCAACACCTGCCTCTGCTTCCTTAAGTGTCAGGATTAAAGGTAAGTACCACTATGCCTAATGTTTTTCAATAGGAAAAAAGGGGGGGGGGGGCGGCTAGAGAGATGGCTCAGTGGTTAAGAGCACTGACTGCTCTTCCAGAGGTCCTGAGTTCAATTCCCAGTAACCACATGGTGGCTCACAACCACAGCAACGGGAATCTGATGTCCTCTTCTGGTGTGTCTGAGGACAGTGACAGTATACTCACAAACATAAAATAAATAAAATCTTTAAAAAAAAAAAAAAGAATGGTTCTTTTGAGGAATTTTAACTTCAAGAATACAACAAAAGAGGTTGGAGAGATGGCTAAGCAGTCAAGAGCACTTGTTGCTCTTGTAAAGATCCACATTCAGTTTGCAGCACCCACTTGTCTAACTTCAGTTCCAGAGGATTGGTCACCCTTTTTACCTGCACAGACACTGCTTGACTATGGTATACTTACATACATAAAGGCAAAACATGTATACACACACACACACACACACACACACGAACATATATGTGACATAAGCTTATCAAAATAGATCCACTCTGTAGGAAACTGTATAGACTTTCTAGCTTGATTCCTGGCCCTTGAGTATTTGGCATTCTCTAGGGTGTCTTCCCGACCTATCTCCATTTCTGATTCCTTTGCAGTCCCACACCCCAACCTACTCCAGAGGCACAAGGTTCTAATTAGAACAGAGGGTACTGTCCAGGCGCCATTTGTACCCACCTTGTAACACTGTTAGCACTCATTTATGGCCAAGTCCATGGAGCTTCCTTCCACAGAGATGGAAGATGCTCTGGAGGAAGTGGACCTCCTCCTCTAAATGGGTACACCATTAAAGAAACCATCCTGAGCACTAAAGGGAGAAGTCTAATTATTCAGCTCTACTTCTAAGCAGCTGTATCTGTTACTTAGGTAACTGCCATCAAACTTAAGAAATAAGTAACAGCCCAAGTGTTTCTTTTATTCCCCAAAAGACAACTGTCACACATACACAGTATCTATAATTCTGTCCCTGAAGATAAGTGTCCCTGGAATGTAAAAGGAAACCTTGAGAGAAATGGCACCTGGTTCTCAATGCTTAACTTACAGTGAGGAAACGGCCCTTGGAAAGAACAGTCACTCATCCCTGGGTCGATGGATCGATGGATCCCTGGAGATTGGAATGGATGTAGACTAAATAGTTACTGTCTAGCATGCCAAGGGAGTACACTTAAACCTGGTAACAGCTCCTCTAATAAGAACATACATGTAGGGTTTCCTCAATGAATCCAACTCTCCAGAGTCTATAGAATGATGCCTCCTGAGTCAGAGGGGAACACACTGTTCTCAGCACCACTTCTAAAGGCATCCAAGAACAAAAGCTGCCCACTGGGGCACTGCTTCCTGCCAGGCTCAAACTTCAAGATCTGGAATAGGTGGTCAGGCTCTGCAGCCTCAGCCCATCTGGACCTCTGGCTCCTCGGGTATTCCTTGAAGCTTTTCCATCTCTCTTGAGGGTGTTTCAGAGATTGGCGGGGGCTCTCCTGGGGCGTCAGACAGTACATAGTAGACAATGTCTCGCTGGCCTTGGGTGTCTGTCTGACTGACCATATGAATGGCAGAACTGGGGTTGTCCTGAGAAGGTGAGATAGCTGTCCCTTCAACAACTCTACCTTCCTCTTCTGTCTCTTCCTCAGGTCCTGGCCCCCCTAGCACTGTTTCTAGAACAATGCCCTGCAGGCTGCTCTCATTCAGTGCCAATCCTGGATCTGATCCTTCTTGTAGCTGCTGCAGCAGCTGCTCTGTCAGCTCCACACTCTCATACCGGACTAGCTGGAGTCGCATGTAACCATCTTCATGTTCCTTGTACCTGGAGGAGAAGGCAGTAGATCAGCAGAGAATGGAGAAACTGCCTGGAGACAGAGGGTGAAGATACAAATATGCCATCTGGAAAAAATCTTAGGACTCTATGTGATAGAACTAAAGATTAAGAAAAGGCTTTTAATGGAATCTGTAGCATAAAGGTTCAGAGGCGGGCTGGAGAGATGGCTCAATGGTTAAGAGCACTTGACTGTTCTTCCAAAGGTCCTGAGTTGAATTCCCAGTAACCACATGGTGGCTCACAACCACAGCAACGGGAATCTGATGTCCCCTTCTGGTGTGTCTGAGGACAGCTACTCTGTACTAATGTAAATTAAGTGTAAATTAAAATAAATGAATCTTTGGGCCACAGCGAGTGGGGCTGGAGTGAGCAGAGGTCCTGAGTTCAATTCTCAGCAACCACATGATGGCTCAGAAACATCTGTATAGCTACAGTGTACTCATATACATCAAATAAATAAATAAAGCTTTTTTAAAAAGGGTTCAGAAGAGCCGGGTGTGGTGGCGCACGCTTGTAATCCCAGCACTTGGGAGGCAGAGGTAGGTAGATTTCTAAGTTCGAGGCCAGCCTGGTCTACAGAGTGAGCTCCAGGACAGCCAGAACTACTCAGAGAAACCCTGTCTCGAAAAAAACCAAAAAAAAAAAAAAAAAAAAAAAAAAAAAAAAAAAAAAAAAAAAAAAAAAAAAAAGGGTTCAGAAGAGAGAACTCAAAATTGAAAAACTAATGCTGAAGCCCCACACAGTACAGAGACTCATCAGCTCTGTAACAAGACAGTGTCAAACGTTTACGAGAAGGCTGCAGAGCTGAGGTCAGGACCTTCGCTTGGCCTTTAACTCTGGCTCCAGGTCAGGAACTCTAGCACGACTTGCTGAGTCTGAAGCTAAGCTTTGCATTAGAAGTCTCACTCATCTCATCAGAGGCAGAGACAGGTGGAACTCTGTGAATTCAAGGCTGGAGGTCTAAAACGCTTGCCATGCATGCCTGATGATCTAAGTCAGTATCTGAACCACACAGAGGTAATCAAGTTGTGCCCTGACCTCTAGAGGAGCACTGTACTCCCCATATACACAACAATAAATAAAACAAGGAGAGTAGAGATCTGTGGGGAAAGATTTAGACCTACCGAAAGCGAGGGTGTCCTGAGGGCCACTTGAACTGGTGCTTCTTGCGAAGGTGCACAGTGAGGTTGTTGCCACGTGTGAAGCATTTGTCACAGACATGACATTTGTACCTTGGCTCTGAGTCTCCCTGACAAGAAGGGAGGAGATGAGGTCAGCTCCTCACTCATACTCCTGCCAGCCCTTCCCCACCAGCCAGCCACTCACTCACTTCATGCACTTTGCGGTGATGGGACTTGACAGAGCTGAGCGACCTTGCACTGAAATTGCAGTTCTCAAAGTCACACCTGTAGGCTGACTCCTTGCTGTGGGTGTCTAGGTGCTTCCGGAGGTCAATCAAATTCTTACAGCTGCAAAGAGAAATCAGGAGGGGTTGGGGGGCATAGGGAACCCTGACACTTGAACCTTGTATTTTGTACCCCAGGGTCCCCTTACCTGTAGTCACAACAGTCACATTTATAGGGTCGGTCCTCACTGTGTCGAAAGCGCATGTGATTCCGGAGCGAAGAAGGCAGTGGGCAGGTCATGTCACACAAAGGGCATTTATAGTGATTCACTGAGGAGCAGAGAAGAGACCAAAGGCCATGAGCTATGGTCTCACAGAACCTTAAGAAGGCAGGGAGGCTTGGGCGTAGGCCACTCACCATGGTTCCGCATGTGGTCACGCAAGAGCCTCTCTGTGGCAAATCTCTTGGAGCAGTGGGAACACTGAAATCGCTGCTCTGGGGTGGAGTGGGCAGAACAAAGAGGACTGAAGAGAACAGTGAAGGGCAGAGGAGAGGGGAGCCATCCCAAACACAAGGGAGCCACCCGAGGAGCCAAGGGAAGCTACAGACGGGATCTGGAGTCCACCTGAGTTAAAACCCCAGCTTTACCACTTACTAGCTGTGTGATCTCAGGTAAATGATTTAAGCTCTCTGAGCCTCAGTTTCCTCATCTGTAAAAAGGGGAATAAGAAGCCTACCTCATGGGGCTGTTGTGAGGATTCCTGACATAACTGATGCTGAAACAGTAAGAGCTGATCATTGTCTAAGTGAAGGCTAGGAGGTGCCTGTCCCCAAAGGGGAAGAGAGCAGGGCACAGATCTCAGCAGAGCCACCTCCCCTGGGAAAACACCCTCGTCCTCACTTCAAGTAGGATAGCCCACACTCTCCCTCTCTGCTCCAACTTCTTACGATCCAATGAGGTCTGACGACGGATGTGATCTAAAAACTTGGTGTTGTTGGCAAACATGCCCCCACAGGTGGGACAGGCCACCACCTTCTCCTGGGTGTGGCTGCGGAGGTGTTCTCGAAGCTTACACCGGTCCTTGAAGGTACAGGTACAGCCTGGGAAGGAAGATCTGATCATGTTCCATCCTTAAATACCTTTCCCCAACTTGGCTCTGGTACCTCCAAGTTTCTCCAGCCAGTAGCCTGCTAGTCGTGCAGGAACTGGTCCCATCCCTAGTTCCTCTAGACCTTTACACCTCCAGGGGTTTTTTAAGCAGAGGCCAGAGCAGAAGGGTGGCCCTACCTTTCCAGGCACACAGCACCACATGGTTGTCCTTGCTGACAGCTTGGAATTCACAGCACAGGCTGTGCGCATCCACGTGCCGATAGAACCACTCAGGATTGTCGAAGACACTCTGTGCCAGGGCAACTTGGGGTGAGGACTGAGAGTAGTTACAGGCACTCTCACCCATGTCCAAAGGGGCCTCTTGCTCTCCCCCAAATTAACTTGTGGAAATAGCAAAGTTTTAAGACAAAGGAGTTACACAAGAATAGATGGGATATACTAGCATGAGTCTCAGAAATATAAGGCACCCCAGAAAGAGTCAAGGTCCCCAGCTTCCTTCCACCCCATGTCTGGAACTATCTGCTGACCTCGCAATGTTCCCATAGGCACAGGAAATGGTCAGGGATGTCAGGGATGACGTTCCGGCTCTGGAAGTCCAGGATGCAGGGGCTGAGGTCAGCCTGGCTTTGTAAAGCTTGAAGCCCCCACTGTTTTAGCTTGGTGTGGTAGCAGTGGAAGTAGACATGGCGGATGAGGTCGGCAGAACTGTCCAGAGAGCAAAAGCCACATTCCTGCCACAAGCAGGAGAATTCTTCCTCTGCAGAAAGTTTATAAGGAATGGTCTGATACTTTCCAAGCTCAGTTAACTTTCCATTTCAGACATTAAGCAGGACTCTGACCAGGGATGAACCCACCAGGAGTTCATCCACCATGTAACCATATCTAATAACTTTTGTTTGTTTTGTTTTGAGACAGTGTTTCTGTGTAGCTCTGGCTGTCCTGGAACTCACTTGTAGACCAGGCTGGCCTTGAACTAAGTGATCCACCTGCCTCTGCCTCCCAAGTGCTGGGATTAAAGGCATGCACCACCACTATCTAATGACTTTCAACTGAGTCTAATATTGTGCACATAACAAGGAGGCAGGAGTCCCAGTCCTTGTCTTCACAGGACTTTCAGTCAGAGAAGGTTAAGTAACCACAGCTATATAACTGCAGCAGTGGCAAGGGATATGGGTTAAGGTATGTGGTACCAGGCAAACATTACCCAGAGCCTGGCATGCTGGCTCTTATCTAGAAAACCAGGACTCAAGAGGGTTAGGCTGGCAAACTGCTTTTTTTTTTTTTTTCTTTTTTTTCTTTTATGAGATAGGACTTCTCTGTGTAGCCCTGGCTGTCCTGAAACTCACTCTGTAGACCAGGCTGGCCTCGAACTCAGAAATCCGCCTGCCTCTGCCTCCCGAGTGCTGGGATTAAAGGCGTGCGCCACCACGCCCAGCTAAGTTGCCATGATTTTGAGGCCAACTTGGACTGCAGAGTAAGACCCTGCTATAAACGGTTAAACAGAAGCAACTTGATGCTGACTAAAGTTTAAAAGAGTCCCTCTGTTAAGAGTCAATGTAAAAGACAGGCCCATCATTCATCCCCACTTCCTATTTCTCCTGCACCTCTAAGCATCACAGTGCCAACTTTTAACAGGATTGTTTTCTGTTTTGCTTTTTTTTCCACCCCTCCCCCCAGGATTGCTTATTTTAAAAGGCTGAAAATTCATAAAATAAAACCATCCTTTAATTTCTTTTTTGTGTATTATTTGATTTTGCAAACAGTATGTAACTATAATCCCAGCATCCTCAGCAGTATCAGACTTGAAGTTCAACCTTAGCCACATAATAAGTTTAAGGTCAGTCAGGGCTACAGGAGACTATCAAAGAAAGGGAAAAAGAGTAAACAGAAAGAGATGCATTTCTGAGTATCCTGAATACAACTGTTCAGCTTTCTTCTTAGCTATGGTGAGTAGTTATGATATAAATGTGCTCCAGCTGGGTGTGGTAGCACACACCTTTAATCCCAGCACTTGAGAGGCAGAGGCAGGAGGATTTGAGTTCAAGGCCAGCCTGGTCTACAAAGTGAGATTCCAGGACAGCTAGGGCTATACAGAGAAACCCTGTCTTGAAAAACCACCACCACCACCACCAACAACAACAACATAAGATGTGCTCCGAACTCTATATGGTGGCTCATGGTAGTAATTCCAGCATTTGGGAGGCCACAGTAGGAGGACTTCAGGGGGTATGAGGCTAGCCTGGAACTAGCTAGATCTGTCTCAGAAGTAAACAGGGACAGGAGATGGCTTAGCAGTTAAGACTACTTGTTGCGCCGGGCGTGGTGGCGCACGCCTTTAATCCCAGCACTCGGGAGGCAGAGGCAGGCGGATTTCTGAGTTCGAGGCCAGCCTGGTCTACAGAGTGAGTTCCAGGACAGCCAGAGCTACACAGAGAAACCCTGTCTCGGAAAAAAAAAAAAAAAAAGACTACTTGTTGCTCTTGCATACAACCTGGGTTTGATTCCCACATGATGGTTTACAACCATAAGTAACTCCAGTTTAAGGGACTCCAACATCCTTTCCTGGCCTCTGTAGACACCGGGCACTCATGGTGCACATACATGAAGATAAAATAAATAATAAATAAATAAATAAATCTAAACAAAAAATGTAAGTAAGTTAATAAAAAGGGAAAGGGGAGGCTGGGCATGGTGACATGAGCCTTTAGTCCCAGTACTTGAGAGGCATAGGCCGGCGGATACCTGTAACTCACTTAGATCTCTATGAATTCAAGGCAAGCAGGCTCTACAGAATGAAATCTAGGCTACCAAAGGATTCAAAGTGAGTCCTGTCTCAAAAAAATAAAAAAGGGTTGGTGGGTGGGTGGGTGGGTGAGAGATGGCTCAGCAGGGAAAGGTACTTATTCCCAAACCTAATAATCTGAATTTTGATCCCCAGAACCCACACAGTGGAAGAGAATGATGGACTCCCAGTTGTCCTCTGACCCCAAACATATTCCATGGTGAGCTCACACACCACACACACAAATATATAAATATGTGTTCCCACTCCCATAAAGAATGTTTAAGGAGCCGGGCGTGGTAGCGTACGCCTTTAATCCCAGCACTCGGGAGGCAGAGGCAGGTGGATTTCTGAGTTCGAGGCCAGCCTGGTCTACAAAGCTAGTTCCAGGACAGCCAGGGCTACACAGAGAAACCCTGTCTTGAAAAACCAAAAAGAATGTTTAAGGGAAGAGGTCCAGCATGATGGATTTAGCAGGTAAAGGAGCTTGTATCAAGCCTAATGACATCAGTGGTCCTGTGATGTCTAAATTCCATCCATGGCATGCATGTGCAGACACAAAATCACACACTCCTTCTGCTGGTATTTTTTTTTTTTTTTTTTTTGGTTTTTTGAGACAGGGTTTCTCTGTACAGCCTTGGCTGTCCTGGAACTCACTTTGTAGACCAGGCTGGCCTCGAACTCAGAAATCCGCCTGCCTCTGCCTCGAGTGCTGGGATTAAAGGCGTGCACCACCACACCCAGCTTAAACCCTGTCTTGAAAAAGAAAAAATGGGGGGGTGGGGAGGGGGATGACTCACGACTGTTCCTTCAACTGTCCTTTCTCTACTGGTCGGTCGGATTCACACCTCCCTTAAGCGCCTTCCTGTCCCTTACCAAGTAGGTCCTCTTCCTCTTCTTCCTCCTTAGAGCCATGTATGTGCTGCTGCAGGTGCTGAGTGACATGGTCAAAGAACTCCTCCATGGCCGAGCACACAAAGGAGCAGGACCCCCACTCACACTGGAGCCCCAGGTTCTCCTTCCGGGGAACTTTTCCAGGAGGCGACATGGCCTTTACCTTAGAAGAAGAGGAAGAAATCCAGAGTTGTAAGACTATATTCCAGTGCTGCTGGAGGCAGAAGCACGTGAGCAGCCCACTGAGAGCCAGCAGGTATTTTTCAATATCTAATGTTTTGGGGTTTTTTTTTTGTTTTTTTTTTTCAGTAGGGATGGACCAGCAGTTTCTCAAGCTCTAGAGGCTGTCTGGTTTCCTGGGAAGAGAGAATAATACTGAGTGTGGGCCAAGCACTAAGCTAAGGATGTTAACAGACATTTTCTTATATAGCTTCAGAGCATATTCCCATGGGAGACAGAACAATGCTCAGTTTTAAAGAAAGGCACCAAAGTTAAAATCCAGATTCCACTGCCTACCGCCGACTACATGTGAGGTCTTGGCCAAAACGGGGATAACAAAACTTTTTGTTTGGAATATCACACTTAACTGTATATTTAACACTATTTTGTTGAATGGAGCTGGAGTGATGGCTCTGGTTAGGAGCCCAGACAACTCTTCTAAGGGACCTAGTTTAGACTGCCAACAACCATATGGCTGCTACAACCATCTATAACACCTTTCCTGCCCTGAGAGCGCTGCAGGCATGTTATGTGACCTCCATACATACAGGTAAAACACCCACACATGGTCAAGTAAAAAGAAATCTCAAGGGGCTGGAGATGACTCCGTGGTTAAGAGCACTGGCTGCTCTTCCAGAGGACCTGCATTCAATTCCCAGCTCCCATATATTAGCTGTCTGTAATTCCAATTCCAGGGGATCCAATATTCTCATTCAGACATATGTTCGTGAAAAACACTATTGCATAGGAAAGAAAAAAGATCAAGTTTTTTTTTTTTTAAGCCCTCACAAAAATACTATTTTGTTCTTGTTTTGGTTATTTTTGGTACTGAGGATAGAATCTAGGACATTATACATGGTATTTGGGACAGGGTTTCCCTAAGTGGCCCAGGTGGGTCTTAAACTTACTCTGAAGTCTGTCTAGTGTGCTGCAATCCTCCTGCCTCAGACTCCCAAGTAGATGAAACTACAAGTTTGAGGCACCATACTCAGCCATGGTAAACACTGTGTGTGTGTGTGTGTGTGCGCGTGTGTGCATGCGCGCGCGTGTGCGTGTGTGTTTGGGAGTAAATGGGAAGGGCTCCATGGTTCCTCAAGAATCAACCATCTGAGAGCTTTGTTTGCTCTTTTGATAGTTTCCCCTTGCCCTGGAGTTCACTGAGTAGACCAGACTGGCTGACCAGTGAGCTCTGAGGATTATCCTGTCTCTACTTCCCAACAACAGGATCACAAACATTCATGGGCCTTTTACAAGATGGGCTCGCTCAGGCTGCCTTGAAAGGAGCTATGTAGACCACACTGGCCTTGATCTGTCCATCTCTGCTTTACAAATGCTAGGATTAAATGCCTGTGCCATCACTCACAGCCATTGGACTCTTTGCTTTTTTAATGTGGGCTCTGCAGATCAAACCAAGGGCTTCCCGATGTTTGTGAAGCAAGCCCTTTACCGACTGAGCCACCTCTAGTCTCATATTAAGCATTTTATTTGCATCATGTTATTAGTAACACTATGAGGCAGGCATCATTTAAACCTCATTTATAGATAAGCTGAAGCTGAGCCCAAAGGCTTTCAATACCATAATTTGTCTTTGCTTTGCCCACCCAATACTTGATCCCACTACTCCTTTAATGTTAAAATGTAGATTCCATTTGACTGAAGGAACCCTGTTTACAGTCTATCTTCAGTGTCTATACTTTACTAAACATTTTTAAAAATAAGTATTTATTTTAAAAGAATGAGAAAAAGTGAAAGGTTCATGCAAATTTTCTAGGAGCGACATTAAAGAGACAATTCTGAAGAAGTGAGATGGCTCAGTGGGGAAAAAAGCTCTTGTCACACTAGCCTGACAACCCGAGTGTGATCCCAGAAACCCCACCACCATCACCATTTACAAACATATGCTCACACCACTAATCGAGTGGTGGGGTACTGAGTGGTGTTGCCAGTCTTTGAGACAGAATCTCTTGAGAATTTCAGGACGGTCAGAGCCACAAAGTTAAGATGGTCTCACAAAAAAGCCACCACGTACGTACATCACATTATGTCTAAGGGTGTTTCTGTCTGAAGAGAGAATCAGAAGAATGAAGAAAAAGAAAACGAAACTAGGCGTGGTGGCGCACGCCTTTAATCCCAGCACTTGGGAGGCAGAGGCAGGCGGATCTGAGTTCGAGGCCAGCCCGGTCTACAGAGTGAGTTCCAGGACAGCCAGGGCTACACAGAGAAACCCTGTCTCGAAAAAAAAAAAAAAGAAAGAAAGAAAGAAAGAAAAAAAAGAAAACGAAACTCCTTCGTTTCGTGATCTTAAATTACTTAAGCCATGTGGGCCTAACGCACTACTAAGGGTTAGCTACACCTATCCTTGTTTCTGAGCGCTAACTCGGAGGTGGAGAAGCATCCAACCCCCCAAGATCCCTACCTGACATCTCATCACTAGCCAAAGTACAAAACCATCCTATCAACAATTATCAGGAGAGTATATACTGTATCGTTAGGCACCAAGGAGCTCTGGGCCACAATCCAGAAGAAGAAAGGCCCAGGTCCTAAACAAGGACTCACAGACCAGGATCTGACGGCTGAACCCCGCAACCAAACCGAAACGCAGGACCAGGGATATCGGGACACGAAAAGGCCGGTGGGCAGGCTCGCCTGGGCGCTGAGGCCGGAGGATAGCTAGAACTCAGAGGAGGAAGTAGACCATCCCGGGTAGCCCAGCCCGGATGGCTTCCCGGGATCCGCGGCGTCAAGCGTGGTGCCGAGCGAGTCCAGGCGCGGAGGCTAAGGGCCAGCTCGGACGCCACACCGAGCCGCTCCAGGAAGCCGAGCCTTCCGCAGGCTCCAGAGAGAGCCGCCCTAGCCGCCAAGGTATCGGAGCCGCAAGCCTCCACTCACCTGCCAGCGCCGCTGGGTTACCCAGCGCCCCACCCACTTCACACCATCTACCCCGAGGCGTTTGAGCGACGACCAGCGACAGCCAATCGCCGCTCACGAGTCGACCGACAGCCAATGGCCGCTGAGACTGTCAGAACCCGTGCGCACCAAAACACGGAAGAGGCGGGAACCTCTGGGAGAGGGCTCCGAGTCCCAGGGGGGGGAGAGTGAGGGACGACCGGATGTGGCTGAAGTTCGCGTCACCTTCAAAAGTGGGTTGGGCCTGCTCGGGACTGTGCGCAGGCGGGAAGCTTTGAGGCTTGAATTCCCAATACTGCGCAAACTCGCTCCGACCACCCATTGGGCATGCGCCTGGTCTGTCGTCTTCCTCTCGGTGTGTGTAGTACGTTTAGTTGTCTGGGTGGTTCGTCTACTCTGGGGCCCCACCTTCATCTTTGATTTTCTTAAGTCTTCTCTGTTTTATGTACCGTACCCCAGGTTGACCTTGAACTCACAGAGACCCACCTGTATGCTGCCCAAGTGTGGCATCTCATCAAGTTTAAGTGATACTGGGGGGGTGGGGGGGTGTTCATTCAAGGGTTTCTGCTGCTAGACAAATGCTCTACCAACACACACACACACACACACACACCCCAGCCCAGGAGTCTACTTTCTTTTTTTTTTTTTTTTTTTTTTTTTTTTTTTTTTTTTTTTTTTTTTTTTTTTTTTTTTTTTTTTT
>LR749787.1:713163-797131 GCA_902729485.2 Mus minutoides | reverse complement strand
ACTTTCTTAAACACGTGATCTTCCATATTCCTCTATCTTCACTTCCATTCTGTTCGACACCCATCCCAGAACTCCACACTCATTTAACATGCCCCAGTGCTTAATTTTTCTACAAGGCATCCTTCACAAAGCTCAGCAAAGTGAACTTTAACAAAACCAGACTCAGCCGGCCTTGGTGGAGTATGCCTTTAATCCCAGCACTCGGAAGGCAGAGGCAGGCAGATTTCTGAGTTCGAGGCCAGCCTGGTCTACAAAGTGAGTTCCATGACTGCCAGGGCCACACAGAGAAACCCTGTCTCAAAACAAAACAAAAACAAACAAACAAACAAACAAAAAACCCAGACTCGATCAAGTCAGAAACCCGTGTAAACTATTCAAAGGCGTTCTTTTTTGTTGTTGTTGTTTTGTTTGTTTTTTTTGGTTTTTCGAGACAGGGTTCCTCTGTGTAGCCCTGGCTGTCCTGGAACTCACTCTGTAGACCAGGCTGGCTTCGAACTCAGAGATCCGCCTGCCTCTGCCTCCGAAGTGCTGGGATTATAGGCATGTGCCACCACACTGGGCTTCAAAGGCGTTCTGTTGCCTTCAGTACAATGGCCCCAAACCAAATGAATTTCCAAATGCCAACATCTGGGCCCTTCCTATTACAAATCCTATCTTGCTTCTTGGATCTCATTTCCTGCACCTCAGACACAAATTTCAGTTTCTCCACCACACTCTGCCTCCTTTTACTTCCCATGTTTCCACTTGTTTTCCCCTGAAAGGCTCCCCTTCCCACTTCCAATTACGTAACTGACTTCCTAGCCATTTTTGTGTTTTCAGTGGAGACGGTCCTTTGCCTGAGAATTGACTCTTCTTATTATGATATATTGTATTCTTATTATGATATATTGTATTTGTGCTTCTACACTGCCCAGTGAGAAAGAACAGTTATGCCTATTTCTTTGTTTTTATAAACCAGTCATGGTCACACAATCCAATGAAGGAAATTCAGTATTTAAAATTGCCATGCGCGGAGGCACATAACTTCACTTCTAACACTCAGGAGGAAGCGGCAGGTGGACCTCTGAGTTTAAGACCAATCTGGTTTACATAGTGAGTCCTGGGCCACCCAAGGTTAGACAGTGAGACCTCCCCTCAGAAAACAAAATACAGTCAACCACCACAATAAGCTTGGTGTGATAACACATACACACTTGTTCTCCCAGGCCTGGGGCAGGGCCAGGGGAGGCAGGAAGGAGGATCATAAACCCGAGGGCAGTTTCCGGGATTGGGTACTTTATAGTAAGTGACAAGACAGCCCGGGCTAGAGACACTTCCTCAAAAATCATATCTGTATCCTATGTAAATAAAAGTTGAGAGACAACATAAAAATAGGTCCAGCTGAGCCAGGTGTTCACAGGCCTGTAAACCCGAATCTTCTGCAGCTGTGGAGACAGGAAGATACTACAGGCAATGTCATGAAAAAAAGAATGTAGCTGTAATCATGATACATCACTTCTATAATCCTGTGTAGACCAGGCTGGTCTTGAACTCAGAGATCTGCCTGCCTCTGCCTTCCAAGTGTTGTGATTAAAGGCTAAGATTTACTTCTTTAATGTCTGTGAGTGTTTGCTGCATGGATGTAGGCACAGCATGTGTGTGCTATGACTGCAGAAGCCAAAGAGGGCAACAGATCTTCCCTGTAATTGGAGTTACAGATAGTTGTGAGCTGCCATGTGGGTGCCGGGAATTGAACCAAGGTCCTTGTCAAGAGGACTCAGCGCTTAAAAGCAATGTTTTTGGTGTGTTTGAAGACAACTACAGTGTACTTACATATAAGAAATAAATAAATAAATCTTTATTAAAAAAAAAAAAAAAAAAAAAAACTAAGCCACGGGCCTGGTGAGATGGCTCAGCAGGCAAGAGCACTGACTGCTCTTCCAAAGGTCCTGAGTTCAAATCCCAGCAACAACAGGGCATCTGTAATGAGATCTGATGCCCTCTTCTGGTGCATCTGAAAACAGCTACAGTGTACTTACACATAATAATTAATTAAAAAAAACAACACTGGGCCGGGCGTGGTGGCGCACGCCTTTAATCCCAGCACTTGGGAGGCAGAGGCAGGCGGATTTCTGAGTTCGAGGCCAGTCTGGTCTACAAAGTGAGTTCCAGGACAGCCAGGGCTAAACAGAGAAACCCTGTCTCGAAAAACCAAAAAAAAAACCAACAACAAAAAAAAAACACCACTAATCCACTTCCTCAGAACTATCTCAAGAATTAAAAACAAACCTTTATAAATATTTTGACTAAATGTATGTGCATTGGGTATGGCCTGGTGCCAAAAGATGGCACCAGATCCCCAAGAACTACAGTGACCGATGGTTATGGCTACCAGGTAAAATGCTGGTGACTGAGCCAGGGTCCTCTGCAAAAGGAGCAAGTGTTGTTTGTGGCTGAACGTTCTCTTCAGCCTCACCCCTCATTTCTAGGGTGCTGGGATTAAAGGCCTGCACCACCAGCACCACCACCCAGGTGTTGGTTTTTTTTCCCTTTTTCTGGTCAACCCCTGCTCACTCCGGCCAGCCCCGCTTGCTCGCTCTGGTCGGTCCCGCTCACGGTCTTGCTTGCTCCGGTTGGTCTCTCCGGTCCAAGGATTCGTTTATTATTATTATTCATCGTACGCTGTAGCTGACTTCAGATGCACCAGAGGAGGGCGTCAGATCTCATTACAGGTGGTTGTAAGCCACCATGTGGTTGCTGGGATTTGAACTCATCACCTTCGGAAGAGCAGTCCGGTGCTCTTACCCGCTGAGCCATCTCACCAGCCCCCACCACCCAGTTTTTAAAGTCCAGAGTTCGAGGTAGCTTAGTAGGGTTCACTCATCTTGAGAACCTCAAAATTCAGGCTGGGTTATCCAGACATTCTGGGATTGCTTTGTTTTCTTTCTTTCTTTCTTTCTTTCTTTCTTTCTTTCTTTCTTTCTTTCTTTCTTTCTTTGGTTTTTTCGAGACAGGGTTTCTCTGTGATGGGATAGCTTTCTAAAAAGCTGCCCCCTACAAAGCACCATTGATGTTTATTAAAGGATATAGATTAGGTCAGACAAAATAGAACACTTTGATATTTTGTTGTTTTTTCTGTTTGTTGTTGTGTTGAGACAGGGCTTCTCTGTGTATCCCAGGCTGTCCTCAAACTCTGAGAGATCTGCATGTCCCTGCCTCCCAAGAGCTGAGATTAAAGGTGTGTGCCACAGCCACCGCAACCACCACCAGGATATTAGAACTCATCTTTTTTTTTTTTTTTTTTTTTTTTTTTTTTTTGGTTTTTCAAGACAGGGTTTCTCTGTGTAGCCCTGGCTGTCCTGGAACTCACTCTATAAACCAGGCTGGCCTCGAACTCAGAAATTCGCCTGCCTCTGCCTCCCGAGTGCTGAGATTAAAGGCATGCGCCACCACGCCCAGCTAGAACTCACCTTTAATCCCAGCACTTGACAGGTTGACGCAGCAGGATTTTACATTCAAGGTCAGTCTAAGCTATAAAGAATGTCAAGGCCTATCTGGGTAATTTAGTGAAATCCTATCTATAAAAGGGGAAAGAGGGTCTGGGATGCATCTCAGTGGAAGAGTTTACACTTATGAGGCCCTGATTTCTATCTCAATCATCACACACATTTAAAAAAAAAAAAAAAGAAAACCTAAGACAAGTTACAGCCAAGTGTGATGCCACACCTGTAATCTCAGCACTGGGAAGGTTTAAGGCCAGCCTGAGCCACAGAGAAAGACCTTATATCAGAAAACAACAACAGCAAAACAAAACAAAAACATAAACAAATAAACAAAACACCATGCTGTCTATTCACAAGCCAAGCCCAGGTAAGTTATACATCAAGGCTGGAGTTCAGAAATGACCTGATTATCTCAGGCCATTTTCATTTTAGAGGTGAAGAAACTGGAGTCCAGAAAGCAGTAGCAGCTTGAGCCAGACAGAGCTATTTGTGGCACACTTAGTTTCCTGCCTATTGCTCCTGCATTCTGCCTAACCCACTATAGCTGCTTACCTGGTTCAATCCTGTGTGATATCCCAAAGGACAGGAAACAGAAACATATCTGTAGGTATCTAAAACTCACCTATGTTAGGAATAGCGCTTGTTTGTTTGTTTGTTTTGGAGAGGGTCTCACTATATAGTCCTGACTAGCCTGGAACTCAGAGACCCTCCTGCTTCTGAGTCCCAGGTACTGAGATTAAAGGTTTGTGTCAGCTACCATACCTGGCTCCATCCTTTCTATGAAATATTGCTAGAGACAAACCCCAGGGCTTTGGGTATGCTAAGGCAGAACTCTACCTTTGAGCTACATCCCCAGCCCATAGCCCCCATTTGACAGAAGAAAAAACCCGAGTACACAGCCAGGTGTGGTGTCCTAGCACTCAGGAGGAAGAAGCAGGGCCATCTCTGAGTTCAAGGCCAGCCTGGTCTACTTAAGGAGTTCTAAGCCAGCTAGGACAACATAGGTGAGGCTCTGGACCAAAAACAAACCAAAACAACTGAGCCCCCCCCCCCCCGCCCCCAGCCCATATTTGTCCACGGTTACAAAGGTAACCAACCAGTCAGTGGAGCAGGGTCTCAGATCAGAACAGTGAAGCCTTGGAGTCCACACTCTGAATCGTGTTACAGCTTAGAAAGAACAGTCTGTAGGGGAGGGGTGGCTTTTTTGCAACAACTTGACTTTTCCGAGTGTCATCACTCAAACCTCTCTACATGTGTCTTTGTGTTCAGGGGCATCTGTGCCACCTGACTGCCTAGGTCGCAGTCAGTGAGCCCGCCCACTCTATCAACACCACAGCCTTTAGGCCTGTTTGCTTTTCAAAGGATAACCAGCCACTCCCGTTTATAAACTCCAATTTGATTTTAATTAAATAAATTAAATTCCAGGCCATCACACAGCAATGGACATCATCATCTCCCAACATACAGAGGTGCAACCTTGCTCTATGATCGTAATGTCTTTAAAACTCCTAAAGCTGGCTCTCTAGGGAAGGTTTCCTCCCAGCTTCCTGGCTCCCTCCTTCCAACTGAGCCACTGCTCATGGAGAAGGCATCAAGTACAAAATGGTAAGAAAGGGGAAGGAGAGACAAGGAGTGATGTGGGAGGTAGGGAGGTGGGGAGTGCCTGCCCCCCATCCCGGGCACTAGCCCGGCTTCCTATGATCTGCCAATGTCTTCTGAAGGCAGACATTGGTGCTGGTCTAAGAGAGGAACTCCCAAGGGAGGGGTAGAAACCCGTCCTGGGAATTGCCTTATCTTCCTGGGACAGAAAAGGGTCACCTGGGAGAGATGCCCTCTATCATCTGTTTGCCAAGGGTTCTAGACCACACAGATAAATAGAAAAGAGAATAAATAAGGGAGAAGGACCTGCTGAGGAGAGAGTACTCTGGGCTCCCCTCTGGGGGTAGTACCAGCAGAGGCTTCTGAAGAAAGTCCACACATGAAAGACAGAGCTTGCCCCTTACTCTCAGCTGCCAAACTCTCCTCTATGTCCACGCAACAACTGTTGCCTCTCAAATGCTTCCCATGTCAGACACCCTTCCTGCTTACCCCACAGCCCAGTGTGCTGGGGCTTCCTATAACCCAAGGGCTTTCCTGGCCCCAGCAGTGGGAATCCAGGAAGGGGTACAGAAGGGGACGTGGGGGACAGACAAAGAGAACTCTTGACCTCTCCTCGTTCAGGGGCTCTCAGAGCTGGGGGCTAGGATTGCCATTGGCCTTGGGTTTGGATTTGAAGGAAAAACGCTTGATAAGGCGACGGGAAAAGCTGCCAGCCTTCTTCCGGACGCTAGGTGTGGCTGTCGTGTTGGACAGGTCATCATGTGACTGGCTCAGACCAGCTTCCTTCTGTCGGGGCCTCCGGCGGAAGATGAGTTTAGTGCCGCTGCGCAGGAAACTCACTGTAGGGAAGAAGGGAAACTGAGGTGGATGGAGGGGCACAGGTCTGGGATGAGGGTGGAGAAAAGACTTAGGAGGTTAGTACAGAAGATGAAGACTGAACTCTGTCTCTTCCCTAATGCCTGCCTTTCTCAGGAAAGGCGGTGGAAGCGCACAGGAGCTTCACCCATCCTGAGGAAGAAACACAGTCCTAGGGGGCGGGATCTGTGCGCCTCTGACCACATCCCCTGGAGGAATAACGAGGGTAGGGACTGCTGCTCTGGGAGGACTCTCGGGGGACCGAGCCTCCTTCGTTGGGAAGACAAAGACTGCACAGAGGGTGTTCCTGGAAGCCGATAAATCATAAAAGGAAAGGTGGATTAACATACTACATTCCAGGGTGTGAGCAGTGGGGAGTCTAGAAACCTCAAAGACATGAATATGGGGCATAGAGAGAAGAAGGTGCTCACACAGCAGGCTTCGGATTCACAGACTCCATTATCTCAAGAGATGCAAGCCACAGGTCAAGATTCTTTTCTGTTAGTTTTGTTTGAGGCAGAATCTGGATTCGTAGCCTGGGCTGGCCTTGAACTCATTACATAACCCAAGCTGATCTTAAACTCACAGCCTACCTCTTGCCACAGTCTCTCAAGTCTTGAGATTACAGCACCAGCTTTTAAATCATAAATAGATTCCAGCTGACAGGGTCATTGGTCAACGGGGTGAGCTGGAAATCAGCAAACTCTTTGTCCTTTGAAGTTAGAAAAGCTGTTTGCAACCTGAGTCAGAGCCAGAGAGGGAATGACAGGCTTCCTCCTCTCCCTCCTTCCTGGAGTCGCAATCTGTGACCTGTAAACTGGCCTTCAACTCAAAACCCTGCCTCAGCCTCCTAAGGGCTGGGGATTCAGGTATTACTGCCCAGCTCAAAAGAACAATCTTTTCTTTTCTTTTTTGAAACTGGCTTTCACCAGGCTGGCTTTGAACTCACAGATCTACCTGTCTCTGACTCTTGAGTGCTGGGATGAAAGATGTGTGCCACCATGCCCAGCTCAGGGGAACAATGTTAAGATTGGCATGGAGTAGAATTTCTCATTATCCATGCAACTGGGGGTACAGAGTAGAAGAGGAAAAAAGAAAAGGAAAAAGAAAAAGAAAAAGAAATAGAAAAAGGCCAGTGAGTTCTAAGCCAATTTTGGATATAGTGTGAAACCCTGTCCCCAAACCAAACCAAAATCTAAGCCAAGAGTTGGCATTATCTTAGCAGGAGGCTGGGCAGGTGGCTTAGTGGTTAGGAGCACTTGCTGCTCATCCATAGGAGCAGGGTTCAATTCCCAGCATCCACACGGTTGTTCAAAGATGTCTCTAACTCCAGTTCAAAAGGGCTCCATCCATCTCTTTCCACCTTCGTGGGTACCAGGCACCCATGTGATGCCCATGTAGGCAAATACTCATGCACAATTTATAAAGATTGTTAAAGATGTCTCAACAGGTATACGTGTTTGCTGCCAAACATGACAACTTCAGTTCAGTTCCTGGGACCCACATGGTGGAAGGAAAAACCAACTCCTTTAATCCCAGCACTTGGGAGGCAGAGGCAGGCGGATTTCTGAGTTCGAGGCCAGCCTGGTCTACAAAGTGAGTTCCAGGACAATCAAGGCTACACAGAGAAAACCCTGTCTCGAAAAAAAAAAAAAAAAGAAAGAAAAACCAACTCCTACAAATTGTCTTCTGTTACATGTGCACACACACGAGCACACACACACACACACACACACACACACACACACACACACAAATGTAATAAATGCTTTAAACGTCTGAGCATGTTGTTACATATCACTAATCCTCACAACTGGGAGGCAAAGGCTTGACAATCAGACATTTATAGCCAACTCTGGATGTATAACAAGTTTGAGCCAGCCTGGACTACATGAGATGTTGTCTTCAAACACCAAAAATCAGTGAAAGAAAACAAACCCTTTAGCTCAGGAAGGAAGGGAAATATGGTGACTTCTCTTGCTGCCACCTCAGTTTATCATATCCAAGCTAGGGAACCAGATTTCCCGATCTACTGGCGTTTGCTTGACTTTTGAAAGCAAGTTAGCTAAGCCTACCACGCCTCCAAGTTGTCTAGTGGGTCTGAGGTTACAATACAGTTCAAAAAAGCAGTAAATGGCTGAGTGTGGAGGTCCAATCCTAGAATTTAGCACTTGGGAAACTGAGGCAGAAGAATCATTGGAAATGTGAAGCTAGCCTGGGCTATACAACACATTCCAGGCCAGATTCTGTCTCAGCCCTGTCCCCTCACAAAGCAGTCATGGGGGTGACTTGTCAATTGCTCCCCACCTTTGTGATCCTTGAGGCTTCTGGTCTCCAGGGCACCAGTGGACCCTGTTTCTGACTCAACATCATCCACGGACGGCCTCTCAGAGATGTCTGAACGTGTCGTCTCATCTGCCTCCTGGACACTCGTGGGACTGGAGAGGGCATCAACAGGTCCTGGGGATGTGGCTGACGGGTCTGAGGGAGGTGACGAAGGACCACCACTGGTTCCTGCATCATCTTGCATCGAGGCTTCCAGAGATGCCGCATAACCCAAGGAGAGAGCCAACTCGTCCTGGGCGATGGGCACCTGCCAGAAGGGACAGGTTTTAATGGGCAAGAATGACCCATGAGGGCTTGCTCCCCATTTTTAGCTCTCTCCCCAGAGCTCTGTTACCTTGGAAACACCAGAGATGATGAGCGTGCTCCGCTTGGTGGGTGTCTTCTTGGCTGCCCGCCCACTGGGCTCAGTCAGCTGGCGAATTGCTGTCTCTGCTACTGGATCCAAGCCATTGGAAAGGTGGCTCTCCCCTGCTGGGGGATACAGAAGATCCCGTGGCTTCACTTTCCACCTGGCTCCTTCTTGGGTTCAAACCCCTCTTGCACCACCCAGAGTAGTTCTTGACTACAGGGACCTCACAGCCCCCGAGGCTCGCTCATTTCCCTTCCCCACTCACGGCTGCTGCTGTGGGAGGCATTGCTGGGGCCACTGCTCTCACTCAGCACGGTTGTCATCTTCTCAGTCACCTCCACCTTGGATGGGGAGCGGGACGGGGAGTCTGCGGGGTGGGGGAGGGTCAGTGAGCTGGGAGGCCCCACCCCTACTATCTTTATCGAGATGCAGACTTTGGTTGACTCAGAGGGCAAAGATGATTAAGGGGGGATTAATCACAAGGGTGATTAAGAAGATGCTGAATGAAAAGATGCCACGGGAACCGATGACAGTGTGGGAAAGTGCCATGGGGCCCACTTGAGGGTATAGGGAGATACCAAACATGGATGGAGAATGTTTGGGGGGACCCTGGAGACAGACAAATTGCCATGGAGATCCCTAGAGATGGACCAGTGACATAAGGCCACCGAGAATAGAAAAATGCCACAGAAGACACTGGGTTTGCCAGAAGGGGCCAGGGACCACTGTGGGGTGGGACAATTAGCCAATTGGGGCTTGGGTCAAAGAAGGAAAGAGATCCATGGAAAGAGAGAAGACAATGTAGAGCAAGAGAGAAGATTCCAAAGGGCTGAAGGGTGAGCGGACGGCTGGTAGAACGGGAAGGGACAAGGAAAGTGTGAGAGATGCAGACGGATCAGAACGGGACATCAGGAACATGTGCGGGCATTTAGGCTTTCCTCCCGACTCCTCCTCTTAAGGCAATGGGTGCTACTCTGAGGCTGACTAGAGCTACTCCTTTTTACCTAGTTTGCCATCTACACGGGGGCGGGACTGGACAGTAGTGACAGTGGTGACGACTGTGCCGTCGGGCATGATGGTCCGGTCCAACTCAATCTTCTTGGTGGGTGTGATGCTGGGGCGAGGGGTAGACAAGGTGGGCGTGCCCAGATCCCGAGGGGAGCCTTGCTCATAGTGTAGCTGCCAGCGTGTGAGGAGAGAATGAGGGTGTCAGGATCTCAGAGACTGCCCCGGCTAGGCCTATCCCTCTCCTCACAGTGGCCACCTTCTCACCTCTGCTGTCACGGTGGCTGCCGGGCTCAGGGATTTCCCGGGCCCTGGAGTCAGTGGGCACACCTGTCTTCGTGACATCGGTTTAGAGGGTGAGCCCACAGGCAGTGTGGCTTGGCCAAGGAGTTCAGCTAGAGACAGGAGTGACGCTGTGAGCCGGGTCCAAGAGCATGACCTGCTCAGCACCCACTCCAGAGCTTTTCCCTTCTGTCCCCCTGCTCACCATCTCCACAGCTGCTGCTCCGGAGCACTTTGAGGGTCAGCTCCCGGCTCTGGGGACCCAGATCCCTGAAGGCCAGAAGAGAATGGATAGGTCAGGTAAGGAGCATTAGCAAACGGAGCCCCTGAGCCAATCAAAGACTAGAGACAGAGATGTGGGTTAATAAGATAGCACTGGGGCACCAAGTTGTCCACCTTCCTGTGACTATGGATGCAGCCATGAGTGGAAATTACTTTCCGCAGCCAGGTGTGCACATCCCCAACTCTCTTCCACCTGACGTCTATGTCGGGCTGGAGCTGCCATCTGTCCTGTTTTGGTTTTGGTTTTCAGGCAGTTCCCACTGTCAAGAAGACTCTCACCTTCTGTTGCAAGGCTACTCTTGCTTGAAGTCATGGTTTAAATAGAATTCTTCCATGAAGATCCATCAGTTCTTTAGTCCATTTTGAGAATTCATCTCCCCTACCGAAGCACCCCCCGCGGCATGCTGTGCACCAATCTCAACTGGCAAATGTGTCCTATCTTCCCTATGTGTCTCTGCTTCAGGCCTGTGATCCACCCAGAGGTATGGCTGTATCTACTTCTTGTCTGTGTCCCTATACATACAGTGGAGGTCCACACTACAGGCTACTGAAAGCAAGGCTGGCTCCCTCATGCCAGGGCTAGCCTGGAAAGGTTTCTTCATCCTGACTGCCCATGGGGACAGAGGTGGGGAGCAGAGTGTGACTTACAGAGCTAGATCCTCGGTCCATTCCACCTCAGGCCCTGCCCTCATGGGTTTGGTCCACTTTTGTTGCATGGGGTTGTCGAGCTCAGCGGCACAGCACAGTTCCTCAGTACCTGTAAGGAAACAGAGCTTAGAGGATGCTCTGACGGAAGAAACCAAGTCTGCGGAATAGAGAAGCTATATCCTGGGCAGAGGGGGAAGAGGTTGCTGATGCCCATGGCAAGGGCAACGGAATTCTCACCTCCTAGCTCACTTCCCAGGTGAGATGCTCGAAGCTGCCGTAAGAATAATCGGGTAGGTCTGGGGATGGATGGCTGGGCCTGGGACATCGTCGGTGGCTTCTCACTGGGTGCCTAAGAGCAAAAGGGAGTAAAAACAGAAATAATCCTGATATAGTAACCCGGAGGTGGGATACACGCAAAACCTTCCCTTTGGGTGTCCACTCACCAGGCCTCCTGGGGCAGAGCAGGCCCTGAGGTTGACCATCATGGCGGGCTGAGTGCTGACTATAGCGTCTTTGATCAGTTCCTCAACTGTTGAGAGCTCTGGTTGTTCCTCATCTCTCTGCAGAGAGGAGAAGAGGTGGAGCCTCCGCCCTGCTCCATTGCTAGTCCAGTCTCTCCTCTGCTGCCCACTTCTTACCTCCCTCGTCTGCAACTTGGGAAGCACCTTTAGGCTGAGTTCTGGGCGGTCAGTGAAGGCCCAGGACACCAGCAGCCCCTCATCAGGGATTTCCTCCAGGCTGACTTCCAACTAGAGACAAGAACGGAAGGATTAGTGTGACCGACCCCATTCTTCAGGACCCCCCTGCTAACTCCTCTGGACCCTTCCTTCCCGAAGCCAACATAGAGAGGAAGCAGAGAAAAAACGCTGGGCCAACTCAACTGCCCTCTGCCCAACTCAAGTTTCCCCCATTTCCCTCCACCTGTGTTGGTGGCAGTGTCAGAGTGACGTGGTAGGTCTCCATGGAGACGGCAGCGGGGGACTGCTGGGTCACAGAGATGGGGAAGCGCACCTCCTCAGCAGAGAGCTGGCAATGCAGCACCTGAAACAGGGAGCAGCGTCAGGCACTGAGGAGGACACCCACCTGGCTCTGCCCTTCTGCACTTCTGTCATCCTTGGGATGATGTCCTTTTGGGGGCCCTAACTTCTCAATGAATTAGACAAGAGCAAAAATCTCAGCTGGGGGGGGAGGGGTGGCTCACGCTTTTAATCCTCTGGAGGCAGAGGCAGGCACATTTCTTGAGTTTGAGGCTAGCCTGGTCTACAGAGTGAATTCCATGACAAGCAGGCCTACACAGAAAAAACCCTGTCCCAAAACAAAACAAAGACAGAAACTCTTCTCTCCCTAGAAAACAGACCACACACACACACACACACACACACACACACACACACACACACACAGTTACTTTGCCTATCACGTCAGTGAGATTCTCAGACCTCCTGAAACAAGTCCTTAGGTCTTTAAGACTCACAGAAACTCCCAATTAAGAACCCTCAGACTAAAGGGAACCTTGGGGTCAGCCCCATCTTGTAGTGCCCACCAAACCCTTACCATGGTACGCTCTGATTGGTCAACGCAGGTCACGTGACTAATGCTGGCTCTTGGTGGGAGTTGAGGTATCTCCTCAAAGGTGATTTGGATGGAGCTCTGAGGAAGTAATACGGGCACAAGATCAAGTCTCTGAAGCTGTCCCCTGCAGGACTGGTCCGCCCAACTGCTGGCTGGATTCTAGCACTGCAGAGGCCTCTGCTACAGGCATGCCTCTGGCCCCTTCTTGGCTCAACACTTTAAGACAGAAGGTTTTCCCTCCAGCCCCACTATCTCCAGGAATCTGCAGCTTCTAGGGGCTGCTGAGAACCTGGAAGTCAGACTACCTTAGAGGCCAGCTTGTCTTTGAACCTTGAATAATTATTCAAATCCCAGGAACCTCTCTGTTCCCCCTGTTTCCCTCTTCACCCCTACACCTAATAGTTCATTGTAATCACAAATAGAGGTAAATGACAACAACATGTTCATTGCTATCTGTAGCTGGGCAAGGCTGAAGTGAAATGGTTGTGTCATGTGCTATGAAATAAGATGAAGAAATAAGGCTAAGCCTTTTCCCAAACAAACAGGATATGAATGGTCAAAGGTATCCTATCACACTGCTAAAGTTGGTAGAAATAAAGACTGACTTATCACGTTTTCAGGAAACTCAATCAGAAGTGCTAGGAAGAGAAGCAAGCTCAGGGGTCCCAGGCCGAGATAATTCCTTAAGGTGGACAGCGGGAGTATTAGGGAGAGGAAAGCCGATTAGCTTAACTCTCAAAAGAGCCACTCCCTAATTCTTCTACAGCAGTGGAAAGCAGGGTAGAAGAACTACCTGAGGAGGGGGCACAGCCTGCGCTGGATATGTCCTGCAGGCTTGAGATAGAGAAAACAAAATGCACAGAGCTCATTCACTTTCTCTAGCAAACTTCCCTGCAGTGGCAGCTTTCTTCAAAAGTCATGCCAATTGGGGAGATGAGTGCTTAGATACTCTCTCTCCTCCCCCCTGCAACAGAGGCCAATGTCCAGCTGAGTCAGCTGTCCCAGGGACAAGGTACAGGAAGAGCCAGGTTGGAGGGGTAGGGTCAATGGATAAACTGACAGATGTCATCTGGCTTTCAGCTGGCCAGCTGGGAAGAGGAAACAGGAGAACTTCTTGGGGCCACTTCAGTTTCTAGGCATTTGGATTAATAGGGCAAAGCCTCCGAAGCTCTTATGGTTGGAAACAGAAAAAGACCTCTGCACAAGGAGCTGATAGTCTGATGGCCAGGAAAAAGACCTCTGCACAAGGAGCTGATAGTCTGATGGCCAGGAAAAAGACCTCTGCATAAGGAGCTGATAGTCTGATGGCCAGGAAAAAGACCTCTGCACAAGGAGCTGATAGTCTGATGGCCAGGAAAAAGACCTCTGCACAAGGAGCTGATAGTCTGATGGCCAGGAAAGGAAATGGTCCAGAAAAGGGAGACCTCTGCCTTCCACCCAACCTCAGTCTCATGACTCTGTTTCCTGCCCACTTCCTGGGAGGCCAGATGCCCAGGGTGCAACGGGTGGAGGTAGCTGGCTGTGCTGGTTTATGAGCGACCAGGAAGGGGCAGCCCAAGTTCATTTATTAGAAAGGACGCAGGTTATCAATATGCCCTTTAACTAAACTCCTTTCCCTTAACACTACACTGCAGGCCAGCCTGGAAGACTGTAGTAGTGAAATTACTGGAATATGGAGAGATGATTCAGTTACCATGGGGGCTCTACCTGACCACCAGGGTTTGGGAGCCTGAAATCTTAACTGGGTGTGGTGGCATGAGGACCAGGCAAATTCCTTCTGCAGGTGCACCTGTCTCCCTTGGCCCAACCAGCCCAGTCTAGGCGGAAGTGCCCTAAGGCACACGGATTAGCGTTGCTATGAGAACAGTAACTTGTGCTGGGTTTAGAACCGGAGTACCTTGCTCACAAAAATAGAAAATCTGGTACATAACTGGACTTCTTTACAAGCCCCAGTCTAACCTGCACGCTCTTCTCTGATCTGAAAGAGAAAGCTGGAGGGTTCTCCAGTTGATCCCCAGCTCTAATCCAGCCCTCCTAATATGAGCAAGCTCTTCCCTAGAAGGCAAAGCTGAAGGGACGACACGGGGGCTCAGTGCAACTCACCCCGTCCCTGCAGGCCTGCTCATTCAAGGCTCGCACCCAAGCCCGTTGCCAGTTCTCCCGGAAAGACTTGAAGGCAAAGAGCGAAGCCAGGAGGCCCCGTACGCCGGCTTCCTCGGGGGTGCTGGTTCGGATCGCCCGCAAACGTAGCAGCGAACGCCACACACCCAGCTCGCGCAGTGAACCCCCGGGCTCAGCAGCTGAGGCGGGTCGGGAGTTTCGGCCCCCATCGGCCCGCGACAGCCACAAACCCCGGGCATACTGCAGCATCCAGCCCAATACCGTGATCAGCGAGGCGGCGAAGAGGACCAGCAGGGCCGCCCAGCCCACATCCCGCTGCCCCCAGTCCGGATCCATGCTCCCGCGGGCTCGGGTCCCGGCTCCGGTTCAGCAGCTGCCCCGGGGGAGCATGGCCCGGATGGACCGTGGGGCGTGGGCGAGCTCCCCCGGGGCTGAGTGCGCGGGCTCCGGGGCTCTCCGGCGCCGCTGAGATCCCAGGACCAGTGGGTGCCACGGATAGAGAAGAGGTCCTCCGGGGTTGCGACGCTCGAGCTCTGTCTCCGTAGCCGGAGATCCGGATCCCTAGCACCGGCGGTGTGACCCCAGCTAGGTTCCAGCTAGCACCCGATTCCTCCCACGGTGTGGGGCTCCGCTGGACCCGGGCAAGGACCAGCCTGCAGAGACACCGGGGCTCGCGGGCCGGCACCGGCTCCGGGAGGGCTGCGTGCGCAGAACTGACACTGACAACACCGCCGGCGCCCCGCCCCCACCCGCCCTTAAAGGAGCCGCGCCCTCACCGGGCGGGGCCGAGCTAACCCGCCGCTCAGAGCTAGAGGAGGGTGGAGTGGGGGAGGGTTGAGTTGCACACGTAGAAGATTCCGGGATGAGAATAGGCGGAGTCTTTAACTGTCCCGCCCCGTCCTGAAATCCCTGTACACCCCTTCAGTACCAGGCAAGGGACCTTCACTTATCTGAGATACCTCCTGGTTTTCCCTAGGATTCTTAGATTTCTATGGGTTGGACGCCTGTGGGTTAAAAATGAGTTAGTCCCTGTGGAAATCACCACTCACTTTCAACACCTCCTGGCTCAGCAGCTTCTGATCTTACTCCTTGACTGAAGCTAGGCACTGGGTAAAGAGGGAGTAAGGTATCCCTCCCAGATAGAGGTGCCTGACAAAACCCAGCTAATGTCAACGGCGAGAAAAATGAAGCTTAACTTGGTAAAGGTTGAGAATAGAACACTACCATCGTTCTCCTTCTCCTTGGAGCTAGGATTCAGGAACCCCCCTATTAACCTTGCTTGCGTGGGTTTGTTCTCGAGATATTTCCCAAACCCAAGGCTGAGTCTGTTTTTAAAAATAATACATTTCCATAGTAACAGCTCCTGCCTGTGGAGCACGTGTAGAAGGGATGGCAGTGGAAAGGGAGCTGGCATTGTAGCACTGGACTATCAATAGATTTGGTCAAGTCTCTGGTCCAAATATGTGGCATCCCGTGTAGTGGCACTTGACTGTCGTCCTAGCCACTTAGGAGGCTGAAACAAGGTGATACCTTTGTCAAGCAGTTTGAAACCAACCTGGGTGAGACTTTATCACAAGCAAACCCCACCCCACAAACCAAATACGTGCTATCCCAGCCAACTCCGAAGAAATGGTGTTCCAGGAAGACTTACAACCGCAGGATGTAACCTTTTCTCTAGATCCTTACAAGACTGGAGCTCATCTTTGTTTCTTGGGGACAGGGGAAGGTATCTATAAAAAAAGATTAGGAGCAATCCTGTTTCCCAAGAGACATATGGTGAGGTGTCTGATACAATTTCTTCTGCACACAAGATAGTATGAGAAGATGTTAAATATCTTTCAAATCCATTTGTCTAAGGAACAAGCCCATCAGCTGGGAGGTGGTGGCGCACGCCTTTAATCCCAGCACTTGGGAGGCAGAGGCAGGCGGATTTCTGAGTTCGAGGCCAGCCTGGTTTACAAAGTGAGTTCCAGGACAGCCAGGGCTACACAGAGAAACCCTGTCTCGAAAAACAAAACAACAAAACAAAAAACAAAAAAACAAACAAACAAAAATGGCTGTCAGCAATAGAGCTGTCTGATCTAGAAGAGGAAAGGGTATGTAGCTTGAGATAGCCTGATTTTACTGCAAGGGGTAATAGAGGTAAGATTGTAAGGCAACATTGCAACTGTCTACAGCAAGCTCCAAAACTAATGGAGATCCCTAGAATCTCCACCTTTAATCTAGAAACAGAAGATAATGGAGCGAAGGAAGGAGAGAACTCTGGGATATAACCTAGGAGAAAGGAGTCAGCGGGAAGAAAATCCATGTTCAAGGTACTGAGTAATGCAAGAAATTGTCATAATGCAAGGTTCTTCCCCACCAAGAAGCCTTCTTGAGGAACTTTGGCTCTTCTCCACAGAACTCTGCTCTCTGGTAGTGAGTGGGAGGGCTCACCTGTAAGCCCTGCTCTATGAAGGCTAAGTAAGGACTGTGAATTCAAGGTCAGCCTGGAATATATAGGAAAGCCAGGCATGGTAGTGTACCCCTTTAGTTCCAGAGCTTGGTCAGGGAGGGGGCAGAGGCAGGCTGATCTCTATTACTTGAAGGCAGACTGGTCTACATAGTGAGTTCTAGGCCAGTTAAAGCTATACATTAACACCTCATGCCCCCCCCCCCAAAGTCAGTTTGCTACAATCTTAGGTTTATTTCTTCAATTTTTTCACTGGACAGTTGGTCCTGTTCTTCCAGATCCAGCTGGATCTCCCTGGTTTCCACATCTCTCTTCCACCAATTACTTAGCCTTTGGGTACTTATTTCATTTTGCTTTCTGGTTTAGCTGAGTGTTTATATGAGTGTTTTCTTTAACTCATCAGGAAACTCAGAATAGAAATGATGTCCCAATCATCTGTCTTCCCTCTTTCTCAAATATGCTGAAGTATTCATTGAAGGAAGCAACTCAGCTCTTCTTATCATTGTGCTCCCTACATCACTTAGGAGAGTCTTACAGCACAGAGACTCGCCAGTTGTCATGTTTTTCTTGTTTTGTTTTTGTTTTCTGGAACAGAGTCTCACTGGCTGGCTTGGAACTCACTACATAGATCAGGCTGCACTTGACGTCATAGAGATCCCCCTGCCTCTGCCTCTCAAGTGCTGGGATTGAAAGGGTGTGCCACCTACCCCTACCTCAGTTATCTAGGAGCTTGTAGCCCTAGCTCAATTGGTAAAGTGCTGGCTTAGCAGAAACAAAGGCCTGAGTTTGACCCCCCCACTCCCAGTCACATAAACTAGGCATGGTGGTACATACCTATAACTCAACCCACAGGAAGAGGGGAAACAAGGTAGAAAGATTAGAAGTTCAAGATCAGGCTGGCCATATGGACTACTTAGTAAATTCAAGATCGGCCCAGGATATTTAAGAACCCCTCTTGAGATGTCTCAATGGAAAATAGTCCAATAGGGTTTAGGATAGAGTTCAGTGGTAGATGCCTGGCTCAATAGAGTTTGGGATATAACTCAGTGGAAGATGCCTGACCTAACATGCATGAGACCCTTGGTTCTGTCCCCAGCATTGCAAAAAGAGAGAGAAAGGCTGCATCAAGTAGACTTATAGGGCTGGGGAGATGGCTCAGCGGTTAAGAGCACCAACTGCTCTTCCAGAGGTCCTGAGTTCAAATCCCATCAACCATATAGTGGCTCCCAGACATTTGTAATGGGATCTGATGCCCTTTTCTGGTATGTCTGAAAAACAACTACAGTGTACTGATATACATAAGATAAATAAAATCTTTAAAAAAGGGACAAAAGAAAAAAAGAAAAAGACCTACTGAAGTTAGCACTTCAGTCAGAGATTGAGGCTCAGATAGCCTCAGAAGCTAGCTTCCCTTTGGACAGGGCATAGTGCCTGGCACCTATGCTCTCAGTATGCCAATGGGAAGCAGAGGCAGGAGATTTTGAGTTCAAGACCAATTTAAACTACATAGAGAGACCCAGGCTCAAACAAACAACAAACAAAAAAATGAAATCAGAGAAGACATCTACTACAAAGGGAGCATTAGGACCAAATATCATGAGCTGTATAAAACCGAGCTAATGATTACCACTCATTTGAAATTTCAGGTTGACCTTACATTAGCATTCATTTTTACCTAGCTCTTGAAAGAGGAAAAACAGTATCATTTGAATCCATACTTTTCTTCCTTTATTTGTAGTAATATTTGGAATCTCTGCCCTGTTCAGAAATGTCTGGTCATCTTTTTCAACTTCTCTAGAATTCCTGTTGTCAGTCAAGTTTAAGAAGCAGGATGTGGAGGCTAGGGAGATGGCTCAGTGGTTGCGAGCACTGTCTACTCTTCCAGAGGTCCTGAGTTTAATTCCCAGTAACCACAAAGTGGCTCACAACCATCTATCCTGGGATCTGATGCCCTCTTCTGGCATGCAGGTGTACATACAGATAGAGCACTCATTTACATAAATCAATCTTTTTGTTGTTGTTGTTTTTTTTTTTTTTTTTTGAGACAGGGTTTCTCTGTATAGCCCTGGCTGTCCTGGAATTCACTCTGTAGACCAGGCTGGCCTCGAACTCAGAGATCTGCCTGCCTCTGCCTCCCAAGTGCTGGGATTAAAGGCGTGCGCCACCACACCCGGCAAAATAAATCTTAAAAAAAAAAAAAAGAAGAAGGACCAGGACTCTAGGTGTGATGATGTGTATAATACAGGGAGAGGCAGGAGGATTGCCACAAGTTCATGCTCAAGATGCTCTAAATAGTGAATTCTAGACCAGTCAAGTGGCCACTATGACTCTCTACATTATTTTCCACTTCTCAAAAATCATGTCAGCCCAAAGGACTGGGCAATGTTAGGTTTTACTTCCAGTTGATGACTTTTGGTAGCCAGAATAAAAGTAGAGAGGACAGAGGGGAAGGACAGGGCCACGGGTAGGCCTTGCCTCAGACTTTGCAGAGCTCTCTCACAGTCCTTTTACACTGGCAGAAATGTATTTGAGCTAGGCTTTGTCAGGCAGTTGATTTAATAGTAGGTTGTTGGCCTTGCTTGCTGGGAGGCACTCAAGACTGCTGAGTTGTGTGCTCTCTGCTCGGCACAGGGAAAAAACGGCAACTCAGCAGATTCGGGAGTTCCAGAGATGCCACTTCAGGATTCAGGCCCATGCTTCCAACCATTACCAGGAAAGCCACAGAATTCCAAGTGAGCCAGGTGGAGCACTATCACCCCAGGAGCAAAATGATTCAGATTATATGACAAATATCCACATAACCTCTTCTGATGGTCCAGGCACATAAATCCCTAGTGCCTGGTCTTTAAACAAGTTCTCAGTCCTCCTAGGTGGCTGGTGGATGAGATAGTGGTCTCTGAGAAGAAGGAAACAGAGAGATTTTAGGGCTTAAACCAACTTTGAAAAGAAGCTTGATTGGCCTCCAAGCCGGGTGTGGCACACGCCTTTAATCCCAGCACTTGGGAGGCAGAGGCAGGCGGATTTCTGAGTTCGAGGCCAGCCTGGTCTACAAAGTGAGTTCCAGGACAGCCAGGGCTATACAGAGAAACCCTGTCTCGAAAAACAAAACAAAACAAAAGAATTGGCCTCCAAATAAAAATAATAGTAATAAAAAATAAATAAAGATACAGACTGTCCCTCACACCTCCAGGGAGTCTCTCAGCCTACTCTTGATCAACAGGATAGCTGAATGCTCCCTCCTTTGGGGATTTTGGGAGCTCCTCCTCCCCACCTGCTCCGCTGTAGCTCAGCCTCCTGGTTTGCGAGATCCAATCCCTATTTTTTTTTTTTTCTCACTCATCATGCACCATGATGCCTGCTACACAGGTCTCTTTGTGTCCTATGCCTCAGGGGACACCAGAGGAGAGGAAAACATTTGCCTTCCTGATGTTGGCTTGCATGTGTTACACACACAGAGAAAAACAAAACTTACTATACTATGCAGTAAAGTGTATTTGTGACATAGATGGGGCTTTTGGTGTTAATAAGAGCCATCTCCAAGTTGAATGGACATTTCATACTTGATTTTGAGAAAAAGGAACGACTATATTTGACCCAAGAAGTGTCAACTTCATCCTGTTTCTAGGAGTATGCTGTATTCAAAAGGGGATGGACAAAACGCCATGTTATTCTCAACTCCCTGACTCTCTGTGGTGGATTCCTCTCTGAGGAAAACATTTGCCCCCTAAGGGATCAATATTCCAGTGAACTGCTGTGCTACTAGCAGAGAGGTTCAAAAGGCAAGTGACTGACTGGGAGGAGACCCACAAGCTCACTGGAAGTATGGACAAGCTCTCCTGCCTCGTTAGTTAGTTGCAATGCGTTGGTTTCTGTCTCTCTGTTTGGAGAGCTTTAGTACAGGGCTGTGATCTAACATCAAGTTAAAGTCCCTGCTTAATTCGAAGACCTGAACGCTCAAACAGTTCCCTCCCAGCGAAAGGAGGTTGCCCAGCAACAAACTGCTATAGTGGAGGCAGAAGGTAGGTGGGTTGTGGGAAAAGTACCTGGATCATGAACAAGAAAAAGAGCGGGAGGGGCTTTTCCAGTGTCTGAGCTTCCCAGTCTTTAAAAGCCCTCCAGATTGTGCCTGAGTTTCTGGAACCAGTGTTTACCTCGGCAACAGTTTTCCTGCAAAGAGCGAGTGTGCTTCCACACTCTCATCCCTCCTGACCACCGCCAGCTCTCAGTAGCCATATTTTTAGCCCCAGGGCATCCCAGGCTAAGCTCAGGCTGCTAGCCCTTTAAACCCGACCTGCGAGGGAGACGACGTGGAACCACAGAACAAGCGGTGGCAGCCACGTGGTACGAGGAAGCGTTCATGTTGGAACTGGGCAAAGCATCTTTCCACTCTGAGCTGCACAATATGATTGTTTCGAGAGTATCCACTTTCTTGTATTTTCTTCAGTTGAGTTTCCAAAACGCTAATGGTACCGCTCTTTTAGAACTAAAGCTTTGTTTAATATAACAGCAACGGTCCGGCTCTAGTGCCCGTTTTAAAAATGGTGCTTCGGTCTTCATCAGCGATAGTTCTTTCGCAATTAAGATCCGGGTGGAAACAATGGGTGGGTTCAGCGGGGCAGAGCCGAGGTTGCTTCCTAAGAGCTTCTTGCTGGTCAGGAGGGAGGGTCAGGTCCAAGCTGGGGTTTGTTCCCGCTGGCGTTGGAATCCTGTGCTTGTAGGGAGCCGCACAGCCGGCTGCCGACGCCTTGGGATTGTTCCTGGCTTACCAGTTAGCTGAGTAGGCGGCGGGGCGGCGGCCACCGGAGGGTCACCATGTGGGCCTTCCCGGAGTTGCCCCTGCCGCTGCTGGTGAATTTGATCGGCTCGCTGTTGGGATTTGTGGCTACCGTCACCCTCATCCCTGCCTTCCGTAGCCACTTTATTGCCGCGCGCCTCTGTGGCCAGGACCTCAACAAGCTCAGCCAGCAGCAAATGTGAGTAACTGCACGCGAGTGTCCTGGGTCGGGGGTGGGGGCGCCAGGGTTGTGCAGGACAGGGGCGAGGACTGAGGTGCTTGGCTTTGCACTGGCCGGAGAGCTAACCTAGGCACCCAGAACTCTGGGAGGTCATTAGAGTTGTCTATCCTGGGAAGAACGGAATGGAACTGTTGGGTGTCAGGAGTTGTCGAGGGGTAGGTCTCCTTTTCTCTGTGCACACTCTCCCTACTCCACAACATACAAAATTCTGGGAAGAAGCCCATTTTAGTCTACTGGAACCCCTACTATTGTGAGTGACCACGCCCCTTTCTTCTTCCTCCTCCACCCCTTCCCGCTGGGACGCAGCCCAGAGTCCCAGGGAGTGATCAGCGGAGCCGTTTTCCTTATCATCCTCTTCTGCTTCATCCCTTTCCCCTTCCTGAACTGCTTCGTGGAGGAGCAGTGTAAGGCATTTCCCCACCATGAAGTAAGTGCGCTAGTGGGGAAGTTATTAGTGGGCTGGCTTGGGCCGGGCACTTGAGTTGGGGTTATTTGGATTTGGGATATAGCTTGGTGGTAGAGCGCTTTCCCAGTATGTGAGTATGTGCAAGGCCCCGGGTTCAATCCCCAACTCTGAAAGAAGAAAAAAATGGAAAAGACAGGAATTCTTGAAAAACAGAGTAGAAGTAGGTTTGAGTCATTACGTGCCCACTTCTCCCCCAGTTTGTGGCCCTGATAGGTGCCCTCCTTGCCATCTGCTGCATGATCTTCCTGGGGTTTGCTGATGATGTCCTCAATCTGCGCTGGCGCCACAAGCTGCTGCTACCCACAGCTGCCTCACTGCCACTCCTCATGGTCTATTTCACTAACTTTGGCAATACAACCATCGTGGTGCCCAAGCCCTTCCGCTGGATTCTGGGCCTGCATTTGGACTTGGGTGAGTAGCCCTACCTTACTTTCTGGTACCCTTGCCTCTGAGGTCCCAATAGAGGACCCCTCCTGGTGGTCCATATCTCCATCATCCATTTCTTTTCTGTCCTTGTATCTACTTCCTCTCTTTTCCCTGCATTTTCCCTATCTCTTATTTCCTTCCTGTCTCAAGGAATTGAACCTAAAGGCCTCATGCTTGCACTGAGACTTATTATCAAAGCTTTTCCTTTCGCTTTTTTGTATTTAAAAAAAATTAAAACGAACAAACAAAAACCAGGGTCACATGACTGATGAGATGGCTCAGCGGGTAAGAGCACTGACTGCTCTTCCGAAGGTTCGGAGTTCAAATCCCAGCAACCACATGGTGGCTCACAACCACCTGACACCTTTTTTTGGTGTGTCTGAAGACAGCTACAGTGCACTTACATATAATAATAAATAAAACTTTGGGCCAGAGCAAGCGGGGACTGAGGGAGCAGGGCTGACCTGAGTGAGCAGAGGTCCTAAATTCAATTCCCAACAACCATATGAAGGCTCACAACCATCTGTACAGCTACAGTGTGTACATAAAATAACAAATACAGGGCTGGAGAGATGGCTCAGAGTTTAAGAGCACTGGCTGCTCTCCCAGGGGTCCTGAGTTCAATTCCCAGCAACCACATGGTGGCTCACAACTATCTGTAATGGGATCTGATGCCCTCTTCTGGTGTGTCTGAAGAGAGCAATGGTGTATTCATATATACAAAATAAATAAATCTTTAAAAAAAATAATACATATACATAAAATAAATAAATCTTTAAAAAACAAAACAGGGTCACACACTAAATTGCCTTGAACTTATTTAGCCCTGGCAGGCCTTAAACAGGTAATCCTCCTGTCCCAGCCTTCCAAGTAGTTAGAATTCTAGGCTTGTGCTACTAGGCCTTGCCTATTTGGATCCTTTCTTGTGTTCCATTCATCCTGTGCTCTGTTCTGTAAACAAACAAACAAACAAACAAATCCAAATCCTACTCCTTGTTGTGTGACCCCCAGGGATCCTGTACTACGTCTACATGGGGCTGCTTGCAGTGTTCTGTACCAATGCCATCAACATCCTGGCGGGCATTAATGGCCTAGAGGCCGGTCAGTCACTAGTCATCTCTGCTTCTATCATTGTCTTCAACCTGGTGGAACTGGAAGGTAGGTGGGATTGGGGAGAAGGAGAAGTCTGGGTGTTAAGGGAATCGCCTGGTGTGAATTTAGAGAGTTCCTTGTGTGTTTGTGGGGGGTGGGGGGAATGACAAGACAACAGTGATTTTAGAATGGGAGCTATTTACTTTGTACACAGCAATAAGAGAAAGAGATGCATTAATTAAACATGAGAAAGAAAAGCATTAATGCTGTCACTTATAGCTTGATGGTCATGAATAGCTAGACCAATTCTTTCTTTTTTTTCTTTTTGGTTTTTCGAGACAGGGTTTCTCTGTGTAGCCCTGGCTGTCCTGGAACTCACTTTGTAGACCAGGCTGGCCTCAAACTCAGAAATCTGCCTGCCTCTGCCTCCCAAGTGCTGGGATTAAAGGAATGCGCCACCACTGCCCGGCGACCAATTATTTCTATTGGACATAAATAGCTTCACAGAACCCCAGCAACAGGTAGGATCACTCTCTGACCATAGTGGGAAAAGACTCTTCCCTTCCGTATCTTGTCTCAGTACAGATAGACCCAGAACACTTAGCAAAAATCACCACAATCCCTCAGCTAACATGAGAGGGTACAGCTTTTTTCCAATAACAATTTAGTTCTTCCTGATTCTTTTTGTTTTGTTATTTTTTTATTTTTATTTATTTATTTATTTTTTGGTTTTTCAAGACAGGGTTTCTCTGTATAGCTCTGGCTGTCCAGGAACTCACTTTGTAGACCAGGCTGGCCTCGAACTCAGAAATCCTCCTGCCTCTGCCTCCCAAGTGCTGGGATTAAAGGCGTGTGACACCATGCCTGACTTGTTTTGTTATTTTGAGACAGTCTTGCTCTGTAACCCTGACTGGCCTTAAACTCATGATCATCCTGTCTGTCTCCTAAGGGCTGGAATTGTAGGCCTGCACCACCACACCTGGCCTTCCTCCTACTCTTAAAAACAAACAAAAAAAAAGTTATTCATGTACTCGACTTTCTGTGCTCCCAGTTTGGAGCACATGTCTACTTCCTTTCATCTCTTCCCAAATTACCCAAAACAAATTCTAAAATAAGCCCCTCATAGTATCCCTGATGGAAATGTTTTACAGTCCTCTGTGGTTGTGTTGAACACCAACAAGTGTTTATTAAGCCTAAGCACTTTGTTTTGGGACAGGGTTTCTCTGTGTAGCCCTGGCTGTCCTGGAACTCACTCTGTAGACCAGGCTGACCTTGAACTCAGAAATCCGCCTGCCTCTGCCTCCCGAGTGCTGGGATTAAAGGTGTTCGCCACCATGCTCGGCAGCTCAGCACTTTTAAAGCATTATCTTGTTTAAATTAAATGACTCTGGGGCTGGTGAGATGGCTCAGCGGGTAAGAGCACCCGACTGCTCTACTGTAGGTGATAAGTTCAAATCCCAGCAACCACATGGTGGCTCACAACCATCCGTAACAAGATCTGGCTCCCTCTTCTGGAGTGTCTGAAGACAGCTACAGTGTACTTACATATAATAAATAAAATAAATAAAAAAAAATTAAATGACTCTATATTACTGGCAGTATCCAGTTTGACAGATAAATGGATGCTTACGAAAATTCAATGTGTCATATTCAAATTCACACAGCTAGGAAATAAAACTGTATTCAATCAAATCCCAGCTGGAGTTTTTAAACCACATTTAAGATAGTCACTAGGTTTTCTGTTGTTTTCTCTCTCTCTCTCTCTCTCTCTCTTTCTCTCTCTCTCCTTCTCTTTGTGTCTCTGTCTCTGTCTCTGTTTCTTCCTCTCCATACCCCTGCCTATCCTGGGACTCACTATGTAGCCCAGGCTGGTCTTGTACCAGGAGATGTTCCTGTGTCTTCTGAATGTTAGGAGTCACTAGCTTTTTGTGGTTTGTTTTTTTTAAAGATTTTTATGTGGATGTTTTATCTGCATGTACATAAATTTATCTGTACATCAGAAGAAGTCATCGGATTCGATGAGACTACAGTTATAGATGGTTGTGAACCACCATGTGGGTGCTGAGAATTGAATAATTGAATTTAGGACCTTTGAAAGAGCAGCTAGTGCTGTTAACCACTAAGCCTTCTTTCTATTCTGTTTTTTTTTGGGGGGGGGGGTTAGGTCAATGAAAGTGATGAGTGTATTGGGAATGGCCTGGGTGACATGAAAAGGGAAGTTAGAGCTGGGCACAGTGGCAAACACCTGTTATCCCAGCACATGGGAGGCGCCTGCCAGACTTGGCTACATAGGAAGTTAGAGACCAGTGGAGGTAGGGTGGGGTAGAATTGGTCTTGAAAGTGACTTGGGTGGGAACATAAATTAGATCCAGATGAGACCAAGGTACACAGTGGGATGCTGGTACTAACTTCCTTCTGTTTGCTTTGCTCCAAAGGTGATTATCGAGATGATCATGTCTTTTCCCTCTACTTCATGATACCATTTTTTTTTACCACCTTGGGATTGCTGTACCATAACTGGTATGTAGACCTATGGATGAGAGAGAAAATGATTGGTGTATATGGCAGAGATGGTCTTGACATAACCCAGCTTCTAATGAAGAGACTAAAATTGCACATACTTCTGCTGGATATTCTCTTGCTCTGCCATTGGTAGTAGTTTGCCACTCCTGTGTGAGCACAAGCATAAGTCTCGTGTGTGTGTGTGTGTGTGTGTGTGTGTGTGTGTGTGTGTGTGTTTATGAGCAGGGTATTAAATCTGAGGTCTTAATGCTAAGCAAGCACTTTAGATTTTAGGTCTATCCCCAGACTTTTTTTTTGAGAATAGGGTTTCACTAAGTTGCCCAGGCTGGCATTGAACTTACGGTGTTGTCAAGGCTGGCCTTGAATTACAGGCATGTGCTATTAGATCCCACCCCCTCACCCAACCATCTGCACACCTTCATGCTGGTGATCAAATCCATGACCTTGTACACGCTAGGTGACTGCTTGCCCAGTGAGTTACACAGCAGCCTGGTGCTGGTGTGGAATCGCTGCCTACCCTGCAGGAGTTGGGAACAAATGCTGTGTAGCCCCTAGGAGTAGATGAGTTGGGGGCCTTGGGGCCTACAGAGTTTCTGGAGCAGCCTTTCTTTTAGAACTCAGGGTCAAGGATGCCCTGCTGCTAAGAGAGAGTGACTGAAAGAAAGAGTAACAACTCTTGCCACTGGCTGAAATCCTCTCTCCCATACAGGTACCCGTCTCAGGTGTTTGTGGGAGATACCTTCTGTTACTTTGCGGGCATGACTTTTGCTGTGGTGGGAATCTTGGGACACTTCAGCAAGACCATGCTGCTCTTCTTTATGCCACAAGTATTCAATTTCCTCTACTCCCTGCCTCAGCTCCTTCATATCATCCCCTGCCCTCGACACCGGATGCCCAGGTAGCCACTCTGGGGCTTTCAAGGGTCATAGTTTTTGACTTGGGATAGCTAAAGCCAACCTATGCATTTCCTATGTGAGAAGTGAGGGGAAAGAAGAGCCGACTGTATGTGGGTAGCCCATTGTGATTTACGAAGCTCGTTTACTTATGTAGTGTGTAGTGCTTACAACAGTCCTAACCACCTGGGTGTAAGCATCCGAGCCAGGAACCTACTCCAGGACCTAAGTACTCAGTCCCTAAGTACTCAGTACTCTTCTTAGTAACCAGGGTGCAGAGTTCTCTGATTCAGTCAAATGAAATCATCTTCCCATTGCAGACTCAACGCAAAGACAGGCAAACTGGAGATGAGCTATTCCAAGTTCAAGACCAAGAGCCTCTCTTTCCTGGGCACCTTTATTTTAAAGGTAACAAGGTAACAGGAGGTAAGGCCCGAGGCCGCCATCCTTAACTTGGGAAAAGAAAAACCTAGGCCTTTTCAGGCCCAAGGGGAGTTTGGGAACATCAAGAAGATCCCTATTGGTGAAGTAGATCTGCATAACTGAAGTCATCTTCACCTCTGGTCCCTGCAGGTAGCAGAGAACCTCCGGTTAGTGACGGTTCACCGAGGTGAGGGTGAGGACGGTGCCTTCACTGAGTGTAACAACATGACCCTCATCAACCTGCTACTTAAAGTCTTTGGGCCCACACATGAGAGAAACCTCACCCTGCTCCTACTGCTTCTGCAGGTACAGCTCAGCGTGGGGCTTAGTAATGTCATGGGGTTTAGATCTCTGGTTGGCCTTGCTTCTAATTCCAGTCCACTCCTCCCAGGTCCTGAGCAGTGCCGCCACCTTCTCCATTCGTTACCAACTCGTCCGACTCTTCTATGATGTCTGAGCTCCCTGACAGCTGCCCTTTACCTCACAGTCTCTGTTGGACCTCAGCCAGGGCCAGCCTCTGTCTGGTCGGAGACGACCCTCTGGTCCAGGCCTCTCAGACACTTTTGTTCTCGGCTTCTGCCAACTGTGACTACTGACATCCTGGATGGACACCTTGGTGGACTTGAAGTCCGCTAGTTGGACTTTGCCTATGGCTTTCTTCAGCTTGCTAAGCCCTCCTTTTCTGTCCCATCTGCAGCCTCACCAGGTGGGCATGTAGCCTCTTTTATGCAAATATTCGTAGCTCAACTTTCAGAGTGCTAACTCTAAAGGAATTCACTGGGCCTTGAGAGAGAGCCTGGGCTAGGGCTAGAATTAGAGCAACATACTCCAAGGTGACCTCACATTTGACTATCAAATTAAGTATTCTGATTAGGAAGCGCAGAGGCAGGGCCCTGTGCTCAGAATGGTGACAATAAAAGGCTGCTTTTTACTTGTTCCTCTAGTACAGCATCTGCTCTCTGTCCTTTAGCCTTTGAGGTGCTTGAGGATTGAACCTACCTAGGGCTTCCTTATACTTAATTGCTCTACCACTGAACTCTATGCCAAGCCTGGTATATTTATTTTTTTATATAGGCATTTTAGGATAGATTGGAAGGGTTAGAGCGGGTACCTTTTCCAATAGGATGCCCACTTCTGCTCCATCAGACCCTCTCTTGTAAAAAAGGCCCGTCACAATCTAAGACCAGACAGAACATGTTGAATAAATATCACAGCACCAACTTGTGATAGCATAAAGGATCACAGTGGTCCATTTTCTGCCATAGGATTAAACTCCCAGGAGGTTTCATTTCTTTTTTTTTTTAAACCCTTCCTTTAATCCTAACACTAGAGAGGCAAAGGAAGGCCGATCTCTGAGTTCCTGGACAGCCAGGGCTACTCAGAGAAACCCTGTCTCAAACAAACAAAAGTCAGATAGTGCACACACCTATAATCCCTGCACTTGGGAGGCAGAGGCAGGCAGCTCTCTGAATTAAGGCCAGCCTGGTCCACAGAGTGAGATCCAGGACAGCCAGAGCTATACATAAAAACCTTGTTTTGAAAACCCCAAAATAATAATGAATAAATAAATAAACCTTCCGTTTGCCAGATTAGAGGAGGGTGTGGGAAGTGCTCTAACCTGGAAGGAGAAAGTTCCTTATGGTGTAGACCCTTTTCCTTTAAAACCATAAGCCACCTCAAATTTCCCAGAAACTGTAGAGGTAGCTCCAAGCTCCGCCCTTCTAGTCTTCGGGTTTTGTTGTCGCTCCGTAGCGTTTAAATTTCGCGCGCTCTACACGGATTGGCCATTTCTGCGAGTGAGCGGCCTCCAGCTTGCGGCCACTCCGCCTTGTCTTCTTCCCCGGGTAAAAGGTTTTCAAATTGGACCAATCACTGGGCGCGTTCTCTCTGCTAAGGCGCGTCACCGAAGGGTTAATTGCAGCCAACCAGAGGTGGGTATTAAAAAAGGAACCAATCAGGCGAAAGCGGGGGCGTGTCCGGGGGGTTTATAAGGGCGGACTTGCCCGCGCGAGGCGACAGTTGACTGCGGCGGTTGGCGGTTTGAGTTGTTTCGGCGTTGCTCGTAGCCCTTCTACCTCGTACACGATGTCCGGACGCGGCAAGACCGGCGGCAAGGCCCGCGCCAAGGCCAAGTCGCGCTCTTCACGCGCCGGCCTTCAGTTCCCGGTAGGCCGTGTGCACCGGCTGCTGCGGAAAGGCCACTACGCCGAGCGCGTGGGCGCAGGCGCGCCGGTGTACCTGGCGGCCGTGCTGGAGTACCTCACTGCTGAGATCCTGGAACTGGCGGGCAACGCGGCCCGCGACAACAAGAAGACGCGCATCATCCCGCGCCACCTGCAGCTGGCCATCCGCAACGACGAGGAGCTCAACAAGCTGCTGGGCGGCGTGACGATCGCGCAGGGCGGCGTCCTGCCCAACATCCAGGCCGTACTGCTGCCCAAGAAGAGCAGCGCCACCGTGGGGCCCAAGGCGCCGGCGGTCGGCAAGAAGGCCTCCCAGGCCTCTCAGGAGTACTGAGGGAGCCCGCGCCTAAGCCGCCCAGCCCTCCCCACACCTCCACAAAGGCCCTTTTAAGGGCCACCACCTCCCTCAAAAAAAGAGCTGAGCCACTTCGGGCTGCGGCCCGCCGCGTCCCCATCACATCCCCTCCCCGCCCTCGCGCCTTTCTTCCCCTTACCCCGCACGGCCTCCAGCGCTGCCACAGGACGCCGGCGCCGCGGCACCTGCTTATCCCGGAACTCGTGACATCGCTTCGTTCTCGGTCGTGGACGACGGCCCCGTGCGGAGAGGCTGCGGCACCTTCCTGACGTTCGGCCCTTTACTCTGACGTCGGGCCGTGGTGGGCTTGAAGGTTAGTCCCTCCGCAGCTACAGTCCCGGCGTCTTTCCTTCAGCTTGGTGCTTAGCCCTCGCCTGGATCTTTGAGAAGTAACTTGATTGCCAGGCTTTGAGGAGAATGGATCACATCGTTTTCTTCGGTATCCCCGTTGCTGGCCTCATACCAGTTGACCCTGTCGCCATTCGTAGGCCGGTGTGGTGTGGCCGGGACAAAAAACCGTCAGACGCTTACCGGCCTGTGGACAGAAGAGTTGTATACCTGCCGCAGGCGACTGGCAGCGGGGCCTAGCCATCCATCCTTCCCCTCTTGCCCAGCGACTCAACTATAACCCAAACACCTAGATACCAGCACAAGCCGGTGAATCCCTGTCTGGACTGAGCCTCTGGCTTCTGAACTGGAATTTTTGCAGCTATTACAAGTTTAGAACCTTAAGTGGGGAGATTTAATGGGCTAATTTTATTAAAGGATTGTTTGGTTTTGTTTTTTTAAAGGAGTGTCTGATTTAATGTTGAATGCTGTAGTCCCAGGGCTGGACATACAGCACCGTGTTAGAGCCATGTGCCTGGCACAACTTGGGAGGGAATGGGACTATAACGTAACTTCCCTTTCTGCAGGCCGTGGGAGTGGGAAAGGCTATGTAATCCACGAAGATCCCGTTGACTGAAGACAGGCTGTAAGAATTGAAGGCTGGTTTCTTTTTTTTTTTTTTGAGAACATGAGGCAAATCACAGCATGTTGTACAACAGAAAGGTCTCAGACTCAATTCAAGTTTAAAAGGGCTTTGGGTTTATTCATATCTTCCCCAACTCCATTAGAAGAACCACATTCTGAACTGGTTTATTAGTGGGATGGGTTACATTCAAAGATTGGCATGGACTTTCTCTAAAGAGATGAAGCCCCCAACTACTGAGGGAAAGGCAGATATGGAGGCCCCAAGGTGAGGCATATCTTCCAAAGTGGAAGTCTCAACAATCCCGTGGTTCAATTTCCTGGGATAATCACATCCCTAGTAAGGGAGCACAGGGCACTTGGAAGCCAGATGTAGGCACTGGAGTGGCAGCCAGGGTTCCTGTGCCCTGCAGACCAGTTAGGGCGCATCGTTAAGCTGCCGTGCAACATCCAGGATGTTCTTGGCTCCTTTATTGAGCAGCAAGCTGGCCAGGCTGATACCCAGGTTCTCAGCGGCTAGCTGGGCTCCTCTTGGAATGTTCCGGGCAGTGATTCCAACCAGCTGTGGGTCATCCTCTGGACCATCTTCTTGCTGGATGACGGGTTACAATATTGGTGAGAGGAAGATTACAACCAGTTCTATTTATTCCTCCCTCATCTCCCAGTCAATACCTGAACAGGGACCTGGATGGTGGCCTGCATAGTCTCTTGCATGCTATCTGAGCCATCTAGACTCCAGACTCCACCAGTCAGGTACAGCTAGGAAATAAAATGTTTGTACCAGTATATTTAAAGTTACTTAGATGTTTGGGTGCACATGGAAATGACAGTCCCTCCCCCTCATCCATTTTCCCAGCTTACTTGCCCATCTTTCATCACTGTATGCACTGCTACTGGCACGCTGCAGCCTCCTTCCTGCAATGATATGCTCCTTTGAGTTCTAAGGGCCTTTAACACCACTTTTGACCAGAGACATCAACGGGCCAGATCAAGGTCCTCTCCATACATATAAAATATTACATACAGAGTACTTGACAAGTCTTTCCTATGGCCCTTCCTGGTTTCCCCACACCACCACAGGAGGAGCCCATCTTACCAGGTGCCTCAGAAAAGCCCTTTCAGCAATGCAGCGAAGCAGAGTTTCAGGATCGTGCAACACACTCACTAGGTCCAAGATATCCTGGTCCTTGGCTCGGACTTCCACGGCTAGGGCTCCCTAAAGAACAACAGGCCTGATCTTCTCCAGTAACAGAGCTAAACATGAGAAACACACCTCTACCTGCTTCCCTGAGTTTTACCCATACCAAATCCTGTCCCTCCCTAAACATCTTATTTGATGGGTAGCAGGTGCCAAAGGTTATGAACCCAGGTTCTCTCCAGGCAAACCTACCTGACCCACAGCATACATGCATTCCTCTGGGTGCAAGATCTGTGGAAACAGACAAGAAGGCAGTATAGGGGATGCTCAAAGGCAGTGAGCTAGAGTTTGCCAATCTAGGAAGCCTGGGGAAGACACAGGAAGTCCAGCAATGAATCCCAATATCCCTAGCCTGTGCTTCTGGCTTGTAGTGTTGTTGGCAGAATGGTCAAGAAGAAACCAAGGCAGGAGAGAGGCAGATTCAATGGGAAGCAGAACAGGGCCCTACCTGGCCCACCCGGTTCTGCCAGCCCATGCGCTGTAGGCCAGCCACAGCCAGGACAATGGCACTGAATTCCTGCAGCTCATCCAGCTTCCGAAGGCGGGTGTTGAGGTTTCCCCGCTGTGGAGAGTAGCTAAGGAGAAGTCAAGACCTACACAGTGCACCCTCTGCCCCACAGTCTCTTTTCCCTCTAGCTAACTTTCTAAAAACTTTTTGGCCGGGCGTGGTGGCTCACGCCTTTAATCCCAGCACTTGGGAGGCAGAGGCAGGCGGATTTCTGAGTTTGAGGCCAGCCTGGTCTACAAAGTGAGTTCCAGGACAGCCAGGGCTACACAGAGAAACCTTGTCTCGGAAAAACCAAAAAAAAAAAACAAACAAAAAAAAAAACAACAAAAACAAAAACAACAAGTATGTATCACACATGTCCACTTAGCAGCATATAAAGTAAAGCAGAAGCGCCTTCTGTCCCTGCCAACCAGAAGTGGTCACTGATCAGTATTACTTGTACTGCCAATGCCTGCCTGACTGACTAACATGTCAACTCTATATAACGAGGAACCATGTTTGTTTTGCAATTGTCCTCATTACCGGGCCTGAGTTTAAAAAAAACATTAAAGGGCAGGGAGTGGTGGCTCACGCCTTTAATCCCAGCACTTGGGAGGCAGAGGCAGGCAGATTTCTGAGTTCGAGGCCAGCCTGGTCTACAAAGTGAGTTCCAGGACAGCCAGGGCTCCTATACTGAGAAACCCTGTCTCGAAAAAAACCAAAAAAAAAAAAAAAAAAAAAGAAAACATTAAAGGGTGCTGGGCGGTGGTGGTGCATGCCTTTAATCTCAGCACTTGGGAGGCAGAGGCAGGTGGATTTCTGAGTTCGAGGCCAGCCTAGTTTACTGAGTGAGTGAGTTCCAGGACAGCCAGAGAAACCCTGTCTGGAAAAACCAAAAAAAAAAAAAAAAAATCAAATAAATAAATAAATAAATAAATAGATAAATAAATAAATGGGAAACATTAAAGGACTGTGGATGTGTTGATGGATGGATGGATGGATGGATGGATGGATGGATGGATGGATGGACGGATGGAAAGATGACACGCTGACCACATGGACCACTTGCTTTGGAAGGTCCTATTTTCAGGACTCTCAGAGTCCTCCAGATGTCTTTCCCTCTTCTGAAAGGATACAATATTCTTGAATTCCAGGTGGGGGAACTTTCTCTGTAGCTGAGCCACTCTCCTCAGAGAGCTGGTTCCCACCGAACTGCTCAGAGAGAGAGTTTAGAATTAAACTTAACCAGGCTGCCTACTGTTCTCCATGGTCCAGCCCTCTCCTTGTACACCAGGCTGCCCACTGTTCTCCACGGTCCAGCCCTCTCCCCCGTACACCAGGCTGCCCACTGTCCTCCACGGTCCAGCCCTCTCCCTATACACCAGGCTGCCCACTGTCCTCCACGGTCCAGCCCTCTCCCTATACACCAGGCTGCCCACTGTCCTCCACGGTCCAGCCCTCTCCCCCGTACAGCAGGCTGCCCACTGTCCTCCACGGTCCAGCCCTCTCCCCCATACACCAGGCCCCACACCTTTTCTCTGGCAAGGTTTCCAGGGTCTTTCCAATAAACTTTGGGTGAAAGACAACAGCATCACAAGGGTTTTCCCGTCTGCAGAGCAAATGATGAAATAAAGGGATTAGCATTTGGAGATAGGGCTTAACTCTAGCCCAGGCTGACCTAAAATTTTCTCTGTACCCCAGGCTAGCCTTTAACTCACAATAACCCTCCTGCCTCAGCTCCCTGAATGCTGAGATTATCGGCATGAGCCACCAGGCCAAATTCATTTTATTTTCTTTGGAAAGGTTTTGTATTTCGTTTTCTTGATTATTTCCATTTTCAGTGATGAAATGAGGAGCATCTCCATTCTACAGCATGTGTGTAGGAGTCAGATGACAACTTGTGGGATTCAACCCTCCTCTTCCACCAAGTGGACCCCACGGACTGAACTCAGGTCATCGGCTTGACAGCACATGCCTTTACCACCTAAGCCACTGTAAGCCAGCCTTCTTGTGCCCCTACGGCACAATCTAAGTTCCTCAGGCTGGTTAAAATCCCTCTGTAGCCTAGGCGGGCCCTGAATATCTGATCCCATCTCTGTCTTCTCCCTAGTAGCTGGGATCACAGGCCCGTGCCTCTGAGCCCAACTCCACGACTCTAAATAGTCAACCAGTTGGTTTTTCTGCCATACTTTATGACTGACAAACTTCAAAGCAGAGGGCTAAGTGGTGAAGTTCCAAATGAAAAAAAAAAAAAAATCAAAGATTCCCACAGTAGGATTAATCCCTGGCCAGGGCCCTCCCTCCTGTGCATGTCCTCCACGCTTACTTGCAGATGGCTCCAATAGTAAAGCCAGGAGGTAGTATGGTAGGCACATCCTTCAGGGAGTGAACAACCAGGTCCACTCTGGAGACAACATGGGGAGGACATGGAGAAAGGCTTTGAGTAGGTGACCTTCCTTTTCCCACCCACTCTAGCATCCTTGACAGCTGTTCAGGAAGATACCATCTTAAGATGTAGGACCTGGTCTCTTCTCAACTACTCTACCCCATTTCCCCAGCCAGTCTGACTCCCCGGGCAGTTAGGCCAAGGCAAGACTCTCCTCTGTGAAAGCCTGTGAGCTCCACAGTCTAACCCAACAGTCCTGCCCATATTGGGGAGCCAATCTGGGGTTCTAGGCTCTGGGTGCCACATTCCTCCATCCTCACTCACTCATTTTTTTCCAGGGCGTTTTCTAGCTCCTTGGTAAACAGGCTCTTCTCTCCAATCTGCCAAGGAAGAGAGAGCCTCAGAGTGAACCCCTTACATACATGTGGGGAGAGGGACAAGGAGAACGGGGACAAGGACTGGCATTACCTTAGAAAGGGCAGTATCAAGAATCTTGTCCCCCGTGGTGGACATAGCAACTGAGGAGAGAGCCAATGAGATACCCATTAATCAACACCTACTGAGTCACCCCTTGTTAGAACCTTGACTGGATTCACAGTGGAGTCTGAGGTACAAAAGGCCCAGCCCCTAACCCTGTCGGATGCACACACTGACAGAAAAAGCAGACATACTCATAAAAGGACCCAAAGCAGAGAGTAGGAAATGTCAGCCTAGCCCGGGCAGCTGGAGGAGATGCGCACAGGAGACGATCTTTCTTTCCCTTCACAAGCAGCCAGAATAGTCTTACACAGGCAAAGCCAGAGATGCCCTGTCTTCCCGTCCACTGGCTTCCCATTCACTACCAATCAGCCCTCTCAAGAAAACTTACTGATTTCAAACTGTATGCGAGGGTACAAGGCTTTCAGCGTTGCCACCACAGTGTCGGTCTGTATGCGAGCCAGCTGGGGAGAGAGATTCAGGTGGTTCCTGACCTCCCCTGGCCACTGCCCCAGGCTCAGACCCTCATATGGACCGAGAAAGCTATGAAAGGGGTTAGACTTCTCACATGGGGGTGAGAAGGGCCTGCCCTGGGAGTCCCTTCTCTGCACCCCAATCATTTCCCTGCTCCAGAGACTATCTTTTCAGAGGAAGTGAGCTGCCATCCCCCATGAAATTGACTCCCACACACTCTTATTTGCTCGATGCTAGGAACTCTGGGTCCCACTAGTGACCCTGTGAGCCTCTGAGTCCCACTAGTGACCCTGTGAGCATTACAACTCTTGAGTCAACGTGCTATGTCTGTACTCACCTGGCTCTTTCGGGTGCCCACTCGAATGACGGTCATCTTTGAGCCGTTTTCTTCCTGCAGAAGAAAGTCCCTAGGTTATAATCTTTTCCACAACACCTTATCCAAAGAACTAGGATCACAGGCTTAGGAGAGAGAACTCCCAGGTCCTAGGCAGGTGAGCCTGCTAGGAGGGAAAGACTCCCAGGACTGGTCCTGGAATCTTCCTTGGTACCTTCTACCCTCCTACAGGATCCAGAGAAGCAGAGACACAGAGGAAAAGCTGTAATAGGATCTGTTGTGGCAGCAGCAACAGGACACTGAGCCCCAAAGCCCAGCCTGGCCAGGGAGGTTCTGAGTGGGAGGGCTGCACACAGCCAGGTGGGTAAAAATGATAAGGCCCATCAGCTTCAGCACAGTGTGGGTGGGGCCTACAGAGGCTGGGGCAGGGCAGCCAAAGCCCCATCGCCAGAGGACAGGCTCACTGTCCATAACAACTCAGGCACGTGAGAAGGCCTCGCTAACCTCTGGGTGAGACACTAAGCGTCCCTTAGTGCCACCGGGATGTACTCCTACAAGGACTGAAGTCAACCAAGCTAATGTGCAGTCCTTTCATCCGCCTTGGCTGGGTGACTTTGGGAACATCATCCCATCAAGGACTTGTTAGATTAAAGGCCACCTCATGCCTCAAGAAGTCCCAGAAGACTACAAAGATAAACCGCCTAACAGTCATTGCCTACCGGTCTCCCCTGGTGTCTAAACCAGAGCCAAGAGCTCAAAAGGACACACCTCTTTCTTTTGTTAAGGTGCCTTGGATAAAGGTGTCTAGTGCCAAGCAGGTAGAACTGGGTTCTGCAGTCTGACACAAAGGGGACAGGAGTCACTATACAGATTGTCCCCCTTCCCTGCACCGGGTTCCTCATCTCACAGGTTCTTCTGTAACCAGACACTCAAGTTCTTGGTCACTGGAGGAGGTGAAAAACTTGCTCTCAGACTCCAGTCTACCCAAATGAGAAGATTCCTCCAACAAATGAGATAGTCTTTGCAATTTAGCTTGGTATTGAAATAACACAGAAATTCCAGACAACAGGGAGCCCATAGAAAAGAATTGCTAAGTTCAAACATTTTTTTTTTTAATTAATTGACCCAGAACAGCATTTGAGCCATGTCCTTGCAACAACCCTACTAGGTTAGACAGGGTAGGTACTTCCACACATGTCACAGAAGCAAAGATGCAGAGTGGTCAAATTACTGTCTAAACATCTCACGGCTATAAACAGACAGAAAGTGGGTGCTGGAATCCAGGCCTTCCTACCCTAACTCTAAAATGTCTTCATAGCCAAGACTGCTGCTTACAGCCAGGGCAGGAGATAAGCAGGCCTCCCAGCTCAGCCGTATCTCAGTCAGCCTGCCCACAAGTTCAGAACTTTCAGGGCAGGCCAAAAATGACAAGGCCCAGGGGTGGGTTCCCCTGCTCACAATAGCAATTTAGGTGTGTCTCTGCTAGGACTTTTGTGGGTGGCTAGGGCTGGGTGACTTCCATAACGGAGAACGGGAGAAGGCGTGTAACCGCCAAGATGTTTGTATACAGTTTTAAGAAGTGGGGTGTGCTCTCCCCTGAATGAAGTGGATCGTATTCCGAGATAGCTGGATTTGCCTCCACCCCTTCTTCGTGAAAAGGATCTTGTCTGTGTGTCCTTTACTGGCCGGGAACCACGGAAATCCAGCCAGAGCCTACAGGGATGGAATCCCACGGCGGACCACCTTTTCACTCTCAACCCCGCCCCCACTGCTCGAGATCACTCCTTCCCTGCCTTAGGGCAACTTAGTTACTGGCCCTTTAAAAAAAAAAAAACTTAGTGGGGGTGGGGAAATGACAGCTAACTGTTCCGACCAATAGACGACGGAGCATGGCAACCCGGGGCCAATCGCTGTACCCAGAAAGCCCCGAGAAGTGAGGGTCATCGGTCACCGGCTCAGAACTCACCGCGGTTGTGGCCGCGCCGCCGTTACCGGACATGACTCCGCTCAGGGCGCAGGCGCGGCGGTGCCGCTGCGGTCCCCTGGAGTATGGAGAAGCCGGCGACCTGGGCTGGCCGGGACTGAAGGCACATGGGGCCCGAGCCCGCACTTCACCCCGGCTGCAGGACCTGCTGAGCTCTGCGTCACGTCCGCTGCCCTCCCTCGTCGGGGCGGCGCCTTCCTCTGGGCGGGAATTAGGATTGCGACATAGCCAGCCTCATCGCTCAAATCCACTGCACAGAACAACTAAAAGATTTTTTTTCCTTTTCAAATTTTAATTATATTTTACTTTTTAAAAAAAAGCTTTATTTATTTATTTTATGTATATGAGTACACCATTGCTCTCTTCTTCAAACACACCAGAAGAGGGCATCAGACCCTATTGCAGATGGCTGTGAGCCACCATGTGGTTGCTGGGAATTGAACTCTGGCTCTCTGGAAGAGCAGTCAGTGCTCTTAACCACTGAGCCATCTCTCCAGCCCTATTTTATTGTCGTGTGTGTGTGTGTGTGTGTGTGTGTGTGTGTTTTGAGACAGGATCTGTGTAGCCCCTGGCTGTTTTAGAACTAGCACTGTAGACCAGGCTAGCCTCTAATTTGCATAGATCAGCCTGCCTCTGCTTCCCAAGTGCTGGGATTTAAAACCCACCCCTCCCCCCGCTATTTTATATTGCATTTATTCAGTGTAGTGTTGGTGCATGCAGAGGTCCTAGGGTAACCTGACAGTTAGCTCTTACCCTCCATTATGTCCCAGACCGTTTGAACAAGTTTCTATGCCTGCCTACTAGGGTGCTCTCATCGTCCATAAAGGGCTCCAGAAGGCTCCACAGAATTTTACAGCCTCCCCTCTCCAGTGCTGACATAAGCAATTAGTGTAACAGTTATTTTTTTCTTCTTGTGTTGATTTGTTTTAACAAGGCAAGATTTGTGCTGTTATGAGCCAGGCTGCCCTTGAAGTTTTCCATTTTCTTTTTTTTTTTTTTTTGGTTTTTCGAGACATGATTTCTCTGTATAGCCCTGGCTGTCCTGGAACTCACTCTGTAGACCAGGCTGGCCTCAAACTCAGAAATCAGTTCAGAACTCAGTTTTCCATTTTCTTGCCTTAACCCCCCATAGTAGAGTATTTCTTGTTTGTTTGTTTGAGACGGGTCTCATGTTGCCTAGCCTCAAACTTGTTATGTTGCCCAGAATGACCTTGAACTAGGATTAGAACATGTACCACCATGCTTGAATTTCCAAAGAGATAAAAGGTTGTGTCAGGGTCTGGAGAGGTGGCTCAGTGGTTAAGAGCATTTGCTGCTCTTACAGAGGACCTGGGTTTGGTTTCCAGCAGTTCTAGAGGTTCTGACAGCCTTTCCTAATCTCCCTGATCACCAGGCATGCATGAGGTGCACATGCATACAGGCAGGCACCTACACATGCATTAAAAAATAAAATAAAACTTATAAAAAATGTGAAAAGCCTTCATGATGGTACTTCTTTAATCTCAGCACTTAAGAGTTGGAGGATCAACCCTGTCTCGAAAACAAACAAACAAAACAAACAAACAAACAAACAAAAAACCCAAAAAGAGTTGGAGGATCTCAAGGTCAACTTCAACCACACAGTAGATTTAAAGCTAGTCTGGGCTACAAAAGACTCTATTTCCCTCTCCCACCCCAGAAAAGTCCAGGTAACCAGATGGTACACACCTTTATCCTCAGCACTCCGGATGCAGAGGCAAATCTCTACAAATGTGTGACCAGACTGGTCTACATAGAGAGACCCTGCCCCACAAAGGGAGTGTGTGTGGGGTGTGCAACCCTGGAGACAAAGGAGTGTGTGGGGTGTGCAACCCTGGAGACAAGTGTGTGGGGCGCGCTACCCTGGAGACAAGGGAATGTGCTGAGGCAAAAGGATTCTGAATTCTATACTCTGCTGGGTAGCAAGTGCCTGTCTCAAAGCAAACAAAAAGAACCCCAGCACACACAAACACACACATGCTGGATTGGTATGCACAGCCCTTGTATCACATGCCTAAGGTCTTGGGTTAGCTCCAAGAAACACACACACTGTTCTTTCTACCACTTTGATTAATAGCAATGAATCAAGCATTGTACAGAGGCCATTTGTTTCTTAAGTCAAAATTGTTGTTCAAAGTAATGTCTAGATGGGAAAACTGAGGTTCTGAGAAAGCAGGAATCGACCTAAGTGGTTGGCAGAAGCAGTGCACTCATATGACCCCAGCTACTGGGAGGCTAAGACGAGATGAGGACGCCTTGAGCCCAGGAGTTCAAGACCTGCCTAGACAACAAAAGAAGACCCCATGTCAAAATGAAAAAGAATGGCCCTGGAGCTGCAAATGGCTCAGTGGGCAAAGCACTTAACTGTGCAGTCATGGTGGCCTGAGTCTGACCTGTTTTTTTTTTTTTCTTTTTAAATGTAATTTTAAAAAAAAGATTTATTTATTTATTATATATGTAAGTACACTGTAGCTGTCTTCAGACACTCCAGAAGAGGGCATCAGATTTCGTTACGGATGGTTGTGAGCCACCATGTGGTTGCTGGGATTTGAACTCGGGACCTTCGGAAGAGCAGTCGGGTGCTCTTACCCACTGAGACATCTCACCAGCCCCGAGTCTGACCTGTTCTAATCCATGGTAAAGGTAGGAGAGAATCTACTCAGAAAGCTGACCTCTGACCTCCCCATGTGTACCATCACATGCCCACCCTACCTCCACATCACTCACATACCAAATAAATGTAAAGGAGCTCAAAATCAAATCATACAACCAGGATTCAGTCTCAGCTGCCTGGTCCAGCCTATCATAACTGCCAAAGCACTGGCCACCTGTAAGCCCAACCCTTAGGAAACAGACTACAGAAAACGGTCACAAGTTCAAGGCTAGCCAGGGCTATATCCAAAGGCTTTCTAAACAATACAAAGGGAATCCACAAAAACCAAGAAAACAGAGCTGCTTAAGTCAAAGCCCATGATTTATTTTTTTTTTTTACTGTGACAGGGAAACATTGTATGGCCCCAGCTGGCCTGGAACTCACAGAGATCTGCCTGCCTCTGCTTCCTCAGTGCTAAATACCATGCCTGGCTCATGTTACTTTCTTTAAACAATCTCATGGGAGCACAATTTACTACAGGGCCCCGAATACCGTAAGCATAGTGACATAACCTTTAACCTGACAACTTCAAACAGGGAAATGTTTAAACAAAAGATCGTTTCTCTTGCTTATCTGACACTGAAGACAGCAAGAATCCAACCTATCCTGACTAGGTCCAAGGCTATCTGCCTTCTGTTTGAGTGTTTTACATTGTTTTGTTTGTTTGTTTGGTTTTGGTTTTTCGAGACACGGTTTTCTCCGTGTAGTCCTGGAACTCACTTTGTAGACCAGGCTGGCTTCAAACTCAGAAATCTGCCTGCCTCTGCCTCCCGAGTTCTGGGATTAAAGCCACCACACCCTGCTGTTTGAGTGTTTTAAAACATATTATTAGGTGTGCATGTCCATGTGTCTGCGTATGTATGTAGGTAAGAAGCCAACTTGAGGGAAACCTTTGACCATGTGGCCCTAAGCCATGAAACTCTGGTCACAAGGATGAAAGTAATCTACCTGCTGAGCCACCTCACAGGAGCTCAGCAGCCCATGGAGAACTAGGCATTGAGGCTGACTTTAAGCCTCGGACTCTCCAGTCTCCATCTCAGAAGTGCTGGGTCACAGGTATGGGAGGAGGGCCATCCATTTCTGCTTACCTGAGCAAGAGCTGGTTTGCCTGTCTTGCTCCAGTTCAGTCCTATTTTGTTTTGAGGTAAGGACTTAGCCCACAAGTTGCCCAGCCTGTCCTGGAACTTGCTCTGTAATGAAGGTTGCTCCTAATTTGTGATCCTCCTGCCTCAGTGTCTTTCTTTTCTTTTCTTTTTTTTTTTTTTTTTTTGTTTTTTTTGAAACAGGGTTTCTCTGTATTGCTCTTGCTGTCCTGGAACTCACTCTGTAGACCAGGCTGGCCTCGAACTCAGAAATCTGCCTGCCTCTGCCTCCCGAGTGCTGGGATTAAAGGCGTGCACCACCATGCCCGGCTTGCCTCTGTTTCTTGTTTAGCAATAAATGCCACCACACCCAACTTCAAGGAGCCTTTTGAAGAGGCTCTCCAGAAGGCTGCTAGTGTATACCTTAGTAATGTACTTGCCCTATGTATCAACACAATGAACTTAACTTTCCCAGATGTCACAGGCCCCACCCACTACTCAAGTGTGGTGGAGTCAACCAGACAGGAAGACCACAGGCAGGGAACTAGAACTCAGGAGGTTCTTAGATATTTGTCACCTGAGGGCAAAGTGTGATGACACATGCCTTTAATCCCAGACTCAGGAGACAGAGCAGGAGGATCTTTGTGAGTTTGAGGCCAGCCTGGTCTACATATAAGCCAGCCGAGGATACACAATGACATCCTGTCTCAAAAACAAACAACAACAACAACAACAACAAAAACACCTGCAACGTCTCCATAAAGTATTTTTCAGTCCTCATGCTATTATCATACTTTTATTTCTAGGCTCTGGGAGCAAGGACCCAAGTACGGCCTGGTGCCCTTGAATAGAGAATAAAGCAGCTATTGTCCACAGAGAGGTTGCTGAGGTGCCCTTTCCTCACTGGTGTGGAAGAATCTATATTGCTGGTCAGCGTCTGGCAAAAGGAGGAGACAGGAAAAGCAGAGCCCCTTCTTGAGTCCCAAGACTCTGAAACTGTGGTCATGTCTGCCACCATCTCTTCCTCAGGCCAACATTTGTGCTTCAGAGGCCCAGGGCTTTCCCAGGAGCTACCTAAGTTCCCCTCCTGGAGTGCATCAGCAGGTCCCGCTGCAGTCCAGCCTCCAGGTTGGGGGTCAGTCTGGCTGTAGGAGGGTCAGTCAGCAGAGTCAACTTGTTGAAAACCCCTCGGCCAAAGTAGTCCGCAATCACAGAGAAGCTGTCATTTGAGCACTTGAGCTACAAGGAAACAAAGAATCAGACCTACAGTGCTCACGTGCTAACTGAAAAGGGAACAAATCCTCTGGCACTCCGAGGACCCTGTGGCACTGATGGTGGCGGGCGTGCGTGCGTGTGTGTGTGTGCGTGTGTGTGTGTGCGTGTGTGTGTGTATGTGTGTGTGTGTGTGTGTGTGTGTGTGTGTGTGTGTATGTGTGTGAGTTCACATGCACGCATGTACCAATGGAGGCCAGAAGAGGGCATCAGATACCATGGAGCTGGATCAGGCAATTATGAGCCTCCTGATTCTGGTGCTGGGAAATTAACTCAGGTTCTCGAGAGCACTTCCTGCTCTCTGAACTACTGAGCGCTTTCCAGACCACCCTGTCCCCCACCCTTTTTGACCTACTCATCCCCACCTGATGTTGGAACTGATCGTGGAGATCTCGTTTCTGTTCCTGGGCCCGGATCATATCCATCACCTTCCGGTTCTCAGGGAGGCAAGTGGGGCAGTCAGCATCACTTTCTGAGTAACTCTCAAAGCAGTGTTGGTGGAAGGAGTGGCCACACAGGAAGTGGACTGAGGGCAGCTCCAAGGCACTGTTACAGATGCTGCACTTGGTCTTCTGGAAAATCTTTGGACTACAGATAGGAGACAGACAGTGGCAGACACTGAGAGCAGGGACAAGCGCCCAGTGAGAGGAAAGGTCCCCGGGAGGTCACAGAAACTCTGCCTGTTCTTCCCACCCTAGGGGAGTTAAATAGGTATAAAAGCTCCAACCTGGAGCGAAAGTTTCTAAGTGCAAGTCATCCAGGAGGATAAACTGTGCCCTCTTCCAGTTTTCAAACTGCCACTAAATCCTTTAAAGGAGCCTTTCCTGCCCACAAACTATGGCAGACATTTCTAATAAGGGGAGGAACTGCAGATCTAATTTAGTAGCAGGTGTTTAATTAGTAAGGCCCAGGGTCTGCATTCAGTCTTCAGAATCATGGCATTCACACCCACCCCACCCCACCCCCAAACATACACATACACTATTTTGTTCTCCCTTTGTTATTATGTTTAAAAGATTTTCGCCAGGCGTGGTGGCACAGAGTGTGCCTGCAGAGGTCAGAAGATGACGTCAAAATTCCTGGAGCTGGAGTTACAGGCAGTTGTGAGCCACCTGGTGTGGGTGCTGGGAACTGACCCCAGGTCCTCTGCAAGCACAGCAAGCACCATTAACTGCCAAGCCATCCCTATAGCTCCAAGTCTGCCTATTTAAGATGTTTAATGTAGGGCTGGGGAGATGGCTCAGTGGTTAAGAGCACTGACTGCTCTTCAAGAGGTCCTGAGTTCAATTCCCAGAAACCACATGGAGGCTCACAACTATCTGTAATGGAATCTGATGCCCTCTTCTGGCACACAGGTGTACATGCAGATAGAACAGTCATATACATAAAATAAGTAAATTAATAAATTAAAAAAAAAAGATGTTTAATGTATGTCTCAAGGACATCAGATCAAAGGAAGCAGGGCTACCTGTCTGTCTGTGTTATTCATGAAAGGCACTGGGCATTATAGTAAAGGCTAAGTGGAATGAGAAACCATTTCATTATAAATATTTTACCGCAGGGCAGCGGTGGCGCATGCCTTTAATCCCAGCACTTGGGAGGCAGAGGCAGATGGATTTCTGAGTTCGAGGCCAACCTGGTCCAGAGGTCCTTAGTTCAATTCCCAGGAACCACATAGTGGTTCACAACCATTTGTAATAGGATCTGATGCCCTCCTCTGGCGTGTCTGAGAAGAACCACAATGTACTCACATATATAGAATAAATAAATCTTAAAAAAGACAAAAACTAAAAAAAAACTAAAAAAAAATAAAATAAAATAAAAAAATTACCTCCTCCCAGATCCATTACTTCTGGGGCTGGAAAGATGGTTTTCCAGCTAAGAGCACATGCCCTTGCAGTGGGCCTGAGTTCTATTCCCAGCACATGTGGGAGTTGGAGGCAGGCTCAGAACTGTAAGTCTAACACCTGGGGATCTGATGCCTCTGTCATCTGCAGGAACCTGCACTCACGTACACATACTTATACAAAGACAAACTCACATATATACACCATTTAAACACAAACACACAAGGGTGTGCTAGGGCTGAAGAGATGGATAACTGGTTAAGCATACATATTCGTTTTGAATAGAATCTGAGTTTATTTCTGAGCTTCTACATTAAGGGGCTTACACCTGCCTGTAACTCCAGCTCCAGGAGAGCCAATATCCCTCTGGCCTCTTATACAAGCATCAGCACACTTGTGCACACATGCACACAGACACTAAAATCTTTAAAAAATAAGATGTATGGCTGGCCACGGTGGCACACACCTTTAATCCCAGCACTCAGGAGGCAGAGCAGGTGTGTATCTGTTCTAGGCCAGTTCGGTCTACACAGGGAGTTCTAGGACAGTTATGGCTATATAGATAGACCCTGTCTCAAACAAAAAACAAAACAAAACAAAACCATGAGGATATATAATTGATCATTTTTTTTAGAATCCACTAAAACATATTCAGAAGACTGGAGGTGTATAGTTACAGTGGTACCTCGCATGTGCGGGAGGCCCCAGTGCCCCTCAACCTTCCCAATGCTATGACACCCTTTAATCCAGGTCAGGGTGTGGTGACCCTAACCATAAAATAACTTTTGGTGCTACTTTGGAACTGTAATTTTGCTTCTGTTATGAATCATAATATAAATATCTGATACACAGAATATCTTATATACCAAAGGGGTCATGACCCACAGGTTGAAAACCAATGCCTAAGATTAATCCTTGATGAAGGGAAAAGGGGAGAAAGAGAGAAAAAACAGAAACAAAGTGGAAGTTCCAACACATTTCATAAATCCTTTGATTTATGAGCATACAGTTGCACACCGTAACAGCCAATGTCAGCCCCTGCCCCACTCCACACATCCCACCCAGCATGGCTACCTTGCCTTGAGCTCCTGGATTTCCTGGCGGATGCGAGTGGTTTCCTCTCTGTACCGCCGCACCCGGAGCTCATCCTGTGCAATCTGCTGGCTCTGTTTCTGCAGTTTTTGGACCAGGTAATCTCGGATGATAGACAGGGTAGCTGTGGAGTTGTGGGCCAGGGTCTGCACCACTGAAATTGGGGACCAAGAGGGAAGAATGAAGCAGCAGCAGCAGCAGCAGCCATGCAGAGCCCTAGCTGTGGCAGCCTGTCCTCACTCACACGTACCTAGAAGAGGCGGCATGAGGCTCTTGTTCTCGATGTGCCTGAGCACAGCTGCCACATACTCCTTACAGTCTTCCTCCTTGCGGGCGAAGTAGCTGAGGGCCTGCTCCCACAGGGAGGGCTCCTGCTCCCCGTGGCGCTCACACACGGCAATCACCTGCCGGTACTGCTCATGCTGCATGTGGTAATGCATGATCTGCTGGAACCTGGGGCCAGGAACAGGGCACACCTCATGGGCTGTCCTGCAAAAATCACCCGAATCCTTTCCCCTGAGGGTCCCCCAAACTCACAGCTTCCCCTGCTCATAGAGGTAAAGGACCCCATCCTGGAAGTCATGCATCTGGCACAGAACCAATGCCTTGTCAAACACATCACAGAATCGGCCACTCTTCAGCAGGGAGATGGCCTCTGCATGAAGTTTCTCCTTGGCCTACAGGAGAAAGTGGTTGGGCTGTTAGTCATGAGATGGCACAAGGTCTTACACAGGGCAGATCAAATGTCCCTCTGAAATCAGTAAAACCTATCTGGCCCCAGAGCTAAGGGACTACTCTGATCATCAGCGCTTCTCAAGCTGTGGGTCTTAACCCCTTAGGAAAACCTCTACCTCTAAAACACTGCCATTATAATTCATAACAGTAGCAAAATTACAGTTATAAAGCACCAAGGAAAACAGTTTCATGACTGGGGTCACCACAACGTGAGGAACTGTATCAAAGGGTCACAGCATTAGGAAGGGTGAGAACCACTGCTTTAAATAAAACAACAAAAGTCAGCCACAAAGCTAGAGAGCAGGCACAAAGGGAACTAGCTGTCCTTTATTCACTGCTAGGGAAGGATCCCAAGGCCTCCCACGTGCTAGAGCAGGGACCGCCCAGCTCTCTGCTTTCCAGCACCTCCCTCGGCTCTGGTCAGGGTTACCTGGGGATCCTTCTCATGGGCCCAGTTCTGCAGCCGCAGCTCCAGGAGTGTGTCATAGATGCCCTGAGGTGAGTCCGGCTGTACCTCACTCATGTGCTCCAGGAAGGCTTTCAGCTCTCGTGGGTTGTTGGCAAAGATGGGGATAAACTCCTCGGAGCTGGCCTGGTACAGAGGGGAGAGGGAAGCATGGTGGCTAAGGAAGGTGGCTCAGTGCTCACAGGCCTCTAAGGTGACCCCTGCTACTCACACTGCATCCCAGGTCTCACCCGGCAGCTCGGAGCCTCCCGATCACCTCGGCCTTCCCGACTGGGGCGATAGTCCGTGCAGAGGCCTTTCAGCAGCTGGGTTGTCTGCTCTGGTATGTGGTGCATGAGGATCTTGCCGTAGCGTTTCATGTTACTCTCCGCTTGCTCAAAAGGCAGTTTCCCAATATACCGAAGGGCTTCCTGATAGTTCTGTGGAGGGGTGAAAGGTGAAGGAGTGCCCCTGTCTCACTCACCAGAATGCATTTTTAAGTGTGTGTTCAAAGTGGCATTCTGCCCAAAGCAAGAACCTCACCCACCTTAATGTCCTCTAGCTGGATCTTCAAGTACCACTCATGATGTGCGTGATTCTCAGCCAGATAGAGGGCATGGGAGTAGTAGCCAGCCTGCCGGAGGACCTTGATGGCTGTCTCCACATCAAAGTGGACTTCACTCTCGCTCTTTGTCTGCCAATAAGACATTAAACAGAATCATTTGCATGGAAGTGGCTACAGAAGAGAGACTAAACAGGCATCTGACATTATGGCATGTTTCTACAGGGCAATTACATCCTGCCTTTAAGACATGCCAGCCAGCCTCTTGCAACTTCTGCTTCAAGACCCAAGGCTTTCCTCTGTCCCTATCATTAGGTAGTCACTTCTAGGGGCTTCCTTAATGGCACTTCTTGGGCTTCAGTCCCATGGAATGTTCTAGACAGTAGGAGCAGCTCCTCTTCTTAGAGGAGAGAGCACTGGTTCCCAAGCTGGCCCTCTGCTTTCCTACGTCATGCTGAAGGACAGCAAGTCCGAGTAAAGGCGCTTCAGGCTCAGTGAAGCCTACCAGGAACCATCCTGTCCAATACCACTCTTCACCTTGATGAATTCCTCCAGCTTCGAGCTGTCCTTGAGCTTGGTATAGCAGTTCAGAAGCAGGGTGGTATGATCAGCATTGGCCAGAGACTGCCGATGCAGGGTTTGCAGGTAGGCGGTCAAGTTGTGGATGCGCTGGGCATCCAGAAACTTGCGGATCACATAGGATGGCTCCAACTTTCCAATGGTTCTAGGGAAACATCATCAGGATTAGAGTACTTTGTCAAGTTAACTGCACAGGGATCACTACAGACCTGTTAGTGTGTCCTGTGTTGCCCACTTCTCCCGAGTAGCCCACTTCTAACAAAGTCAATGTGGTGTCACTGATACTAAACTTACTATAAACTACACCATGCGAGGCTCCACAACACTGCTTCTTTTGTTCTTGTGGTTTTGTTTGTTTGTTTGTTTGTTTGTGGTTTTTCAAGACAGGGTTTCTCTGTATAGCCCTGGCTGTCCTGGAACGCACTCTGTAGACCAGGCTGGCCTCGAACTCAGAAATTCGCTTGCCTCTGCCTCCCGAGTGCTGGGATTAAAGGCGTGCGCCACCACGCCCGGAGTTCTTGTGGTTTTTGAGGTAAGGTCTCATTATGTAGTGAAGGCTGGCTTGGGAAATTGTTATCTGGACCAATCTGGCCTTGAACTCAGAGATCTGCCTGCCTCTGCCTCTGCCTCCCAAGTACTAGAATTAAAGTCTTGTGATGCTATACCAGGTCTTGTGTCTGAAGACAGATTCACTGTGTATTACACAACCCTGCTTCAATCCTGGGACTCAGGCACTATTACCAGCTCTCCTCACACAGGCAGCACCACAGTTTCCACAAGAAAAGTGAACACTTCCTGGTGAAATACAACACCCCCAACTTCTGCCCTCCCCTCTGGCATGGGTTTCAGCAATCTAGCTGTCTGTTCTGCATCCAGAGCTGCATCCCACAGCACATCCAGACTAACCGAATATACTGCTGCACAGCCCCATCATGGTTGCCCTTGCTGTAGAGATGATCTCCATACTGCATGAAGATTTGAGCCAACCCATCACTGTCCAGATGTTGACTCTTAGCCAGGTTAATTGCCATCTCAAATAAATTCTTCTTAAACAGCATCTAGAAGAAGAGAGATTAGAACATTGGTAGAAATAGTCCTGAGAGTATACCCGCTCCAAAAGTACCCATAATAGACATAGTAGAAGTCCTGGAGTTGGGCTGGTGAGATGGCTCAGCGGGTAAGAGCACCCGACTGCTCTTCCGAAGGTGATAAGTTCAAATCCCAGCAACCACATGGTGGCTCACAACCATCCGGAACAAGATCTGGCTCCCTCTTCTGGAGTGTCTGAAGACAGCTACAGTGTACTTACATATAATAAATAAAATAAATCTTAAAAAAAAAAAAAAGAAAAACCAGAAGTCCTGGAGTTATATTCTGCCTACAGTCTAGACAAAGACCTCAAGATAACCCCAAGACCAACACCAACATTAATCACCTCACCTACAGAAGGTCTCTGTGAACAAGGAGGGTTGGCCCACCTACCAGCCATTACTTCCCTCCAAAGCTACATCTTAGACCCAAAGGAAACTGAGGAAGGCTGTGTGTGACCCAAAGGAAAGAGAAGACACTGGGCCCAGGTGACCTAAGAAACCCATTCCTGGAGCTACTTCTAGATGCTTGTGCCAGCTCTGAGAACCTGGTGGCCTTGCCTCCAGTTTGGTCTGTGTGTCCTTCTCCTGCAGTGCGTGGACCCGCCCATCCCGCGTCAGCACGTACAAGGAGCCCCACTCAGCGAGCACATCCACTACATCCTCAAAAACAGCGCTGTAGGCTATGAACTTGTTGCACAGGTCATAGATGTTGAGAATCTGCTTGTCAGAGTTCTGTGAGTCCCTGCTGGTAAAATCGGACCTGCACAGGAAAGAAAAGTATCCACTATTTACATCACCCCGTTTCAGTTCCCTTATGGTTCCTTCCCATGACAACTTCAGTGCTGCCCCATTCCAGTTAGAACAAATCACCTCATCGGCCCCTCCAGCAGCTCATCTCCTACATGCAGAACTGTGCTGACAGCTGTGGAGAAGAACACACAATCCTGGTCTTACCCTCTCGTATCCTATCGGTAATCCTAGCCAATAGAGCAGAAAGTAAACATTCAGATGTCCATTCACTTGACAAAAAATTGCCCATCNGCTGCCCCATTCCAGTTAGAACAAATCACCTCATCGGCCCCTCCAGCAGCTCATCTCCTACATGCAGAACTGTGCTGACAGCTGTGGAGAAGAACACACAATCCTGGTCTTACCCTCTCGTATCCTATCGGTAATCCTAGCCAATAGAGCAGAAAGTAAACATTCAGATGTCCATTCACTTGACAAAAAATTGCCCATCTCCTGGTAAGGTAGATAATGTGCTGAGTGAAACCAATCCAGCAGGGGCCAGGAGAGGGCTCTGGTGATAAAGTGCTTGCTCTGCAGTTCAATCCTTAGAACCTACATTTACAACAAAAGCAAACACCAAACCACCATGGTACAGAGGTTGGAGAGATGGCACAGCAGGCAAGAGCACTCAGTACTCTTTCAGAGGACCCCAGTTCAGTTCCCAGCACCAATCAGGGGACTCACAACCACCTGTAACTAAGGGATTGGAAGCCTCTGCCCTCCAGAGCACCTGCACTCGTGTGCACAAAATCCATAAGCATAAAGATTAAAAAAAGAAAAGAAAACAATAGGTCCAACAGTATATACTTGGCCAGGGAAGTGGCTACAGGCAGACCCTGGGGTCTCACTGGTTGCTGACCTACAGGCCAGCCTAGTCTACCTGGTAAGGCCCAGGCCAGTCAGAGACTGTCTCCAAACAAACAAACAAACCAAGGGGATAGTGCCTGAGGTTGTCCTCTGGCCTCCACACACGTGGCCATATGTGCACCTGCACACACATCAACATTATACACACACAAAACCAACAGGGAGTGTTCTCACTATGCAAAAGGCCCACCAGTCCCTTTGTAGTACTCTGGAAAACCCCAAACAAGAAAACCCATGCTATAAACTTCGTAGCACCTTGTAGTTCCTCTGAAACTCAATCCTTTCTTATTCTACCTAACTTACTTTCACCAAAGAGTAAAAAAATCCAGTCCCAGGTAAGACACCCTAAAGCATTCTACATTCACACAGGAGTTTTACAACAAATGTCTAAAACAAAAACACATTTTCCTGGATAGGGAGATGGCTCAGTGGTTAAGAGCTGTTAAAAGCACTGTTCTTCCAGAGGTCTTGAGTTCAATTCCCAGCAACCACATGGTGGCTTATGACCATTTAGAAGTGATCTGATGCCCCCTTCTGGCATGCAGGTATACATGCTGATAGAGCACTCATATACATAAAATAAGTAAATTTTTAAAATAAAATAAAACAATACATTTTCCAGTAAAAATAGCTAACTAAGGGGGCTGGAGAGATGGCTCAGTGGTTAAAAGCACTGACTGCTCTTCCAGAGGTCCTGAGTTTAATTCCCAATAACCACATAGTGGTTCACAACCATCTGTAATTGGGGGTCTAATGCCCTCTTCTGGTGTGTCTGAAGACAATGACAATGTACTCACATATATAAAATAAATATATCTTTAAAAAAAATTTTTTTTTGCGGGCTGGGCAGTGGTGGCGCACCCCTTTAATCCCAGCACTTGGGAGGCAGAGGCAGGCGGATTTCTGAGTTTGAGGCCAGCCTGGTCTACAGAGTGAGTTCCAGGACAGCCAGGGCTACACAGAGAAACCCTGTCTCGAAAAACAAACAACAACAACAAAGCTGACTAGCTGGATCTAGGCTTGGGATTTTAGAAAACGATAGTTCTGGGGAACAAGTCAGTCTTCTCCTTTTCCCTTTTCCCTTTTCCCTGGAGTCTTACTTGGGAGACACCTTCCGATCACGGGAGACAATGACAAGGTAGCCTCTAAACCAGTGGGCGATGAGCTTATGACCCTCAAAGGCAAAGCAGGGTCCACGTTCATCAGGCTGGTAAAGGTAGACACACTCATCCCCAGCAACAATGAACTGTAGGTCCTGAGAAGGGTCGCTCAGGGCTGAGCAGCGCAGGCCACAACCATGGGTGTCCAACTCCACACGAGGGTAGTCCTTTCCAGAAACTATATAGGACTGCCAAGGGAAGAAGAAGTTAGCAGGCTCCCTTTGAAGAGGCAGCTCCTAAGCCTTCAGACTGACATTCCCACTTCCCATGCTGACTCTCACTGGGTCCCACTTAGCATCCCCATCTTTCCTGCCCACTGGGTCCCACTTAGCATCCCCATCTCTCCTGCCCACGGGCCTTCTTCATCACCATCACCTAGCCAGATGACTGTACTGGGAGCCAGTTCTCTTTCTTTTTACACTATCAGAAGCTATCAGCAGAATCCTGCAAGTTAAGAACTGCATCAGTTCAAAAGTGTGTTCCTAGGATGGGAAGGCAGTTCGCACCAGTGGGACCACAGTAAACAGGAGGTTTGGGGCTTGATCCTTCGTGCCAAACACTTTCCAAAGGCAGCTGGCAACCACCTGTAACACCAGGAACTACCTGGAACCGGAAAGCTAAAGCTCTCTGTCTAACTGTGCCTAACAAGAGAGAATCACATTATGCTACTACAAGCATAATTTTCCTAAGTCTACCTCTTAGTCTCCTATATGAGGAAATAAAATATTAAACTGGGAAAACAACTCAAAGCGCTATAATAATAAAAAAAAAAAAGTAAGACTCTCCAACCTCTCCTTTTGGTTCCCTGGGGCATGACCTGATGATACCTGAACATTCTCAGTTGTCACGACAAACAAGTGGGTGGTCTTCCCTGCTTGACGAAAGGCCAGCCCAGTGACGGGATAGTTGCCCTTATGCAAAATCTGTGTCTTGCTGTGCCGGTCCCGGGTAATATCTCCCTTGTTCAGAGTGACACTGCCATCTGTGAAACCTGAAAAACAGAAAACAGTGAGCAGCACACAGAAACTGCAGAGACCATGTCAAAGAAAATGTATTTAAAAGTCTAGGAATGGGGGCTTGAGAAGAGGCTCAGTGGTTAAGAGCACTGGCTGCTTTTCCTGAGGACCCAGGTTCAATCCCCAGCACCCACATGGCAGCTCACAACTGTCTGTTATTCCAGTTCTGGGGAACCTAATGACATCACATAGACATACATATAAGCAAAACACCAATGTACATAAAATAAAAATAAGTCATTTTTTAAAGAAATCTAGTAATGTAGCCGGGCGTGGTAGCGCATGCCTTTAATCCCAGCACTTGGGAGGCAGAGGTAGGCAGATTTCTGAGTTCGAGGCCAGCCTGGTCTACAAAGTGAGTTCCAGGACAGCCAGGGCTATACAGAGAAACCCTGTCTCGAAAAACCAAAAAAAAAAAAAAAAAAATCTAGGAATGTGTTTTTCCCTCCTTTCAGCATACCAATGGCCATGAAGTTGAGGTTCTCATGGACCGTCAAACAGGACACAACAGTTGGCTCTGTCCCTGGGATGGCAGGGAAAATCCGGGTGCACAGTGGATTGCCACCATCTCTCTTTTCCAGGTTCCAGATCTTTACCTGGAGACAGCCCACAGACATGTGAGAGTTAGTTTCCCTCCAACCAAAAACCATTCCTCATGCGTCTGGATTTTTCTTTTCTGGAACTTACCAGAGGGTTAATACCCTCTTCATCCTCACCAACCGATGCCAGGATATTGTGCTGTTTCAGCTGATATAAGTGTGTCACCCGGAGTTTGTAGGCCTGGAACCCTGTAAGCTGTAGAGAACGTGGCAAGAACCAGATCTGGCCTTCCATATGTGCAGGGAAGTCAAGGTGCCTCTTTTCCAAGGAGTGACATGACCCTCCCCCACCTCATCTACAGCTGCATTTTCTATGCATTAATAGTACAACGATGCCGGGCGTGGTGGTGCACGCCTTTAATCCCAGCACTTGGGAGGCAGAGGCAGGTGGATTTCTGAGTTCGTGGCCAGCCTGGTCTACAAAGTGAGTTCCAGGACAGCCAGGGCTACAGAGAAACCCTGTCTCGAAAAACAAACAAACAAACAAAATAAATAAATAAATAGATAGAAATTAAAAATAAGGAAATGAAACACATACACACATGCACTTATCTTAGAGAGAGTACATTCACATAATTTCAATTACAGGATATTATTATAATTGTTCTGTATTAGTATTGTTGCTAATTTCTTTTTTTGTTTGTTTTGGTTTTTTCTTTGGTTTTTTTGAGACAGGGTTTCTCTGTATAGCCCTGGCTGTCATGGAACTCACTTTGTAGACCAGGCTGGTCTCGAACTCAGAAATCTGCCTGCCCCTGCCTCCCAAGTGCTGGGATAAAAGGCGTATGCCACCATGCCTGGCTGTTGCTAATTTCTTACTGCACTTAATTTAGAAATTAAAAGTATGAACAGTGTTTTGTCACTGACTTAGCAATTTTTAATTTACAATGCTACAAAAGCGACAAGCAGTAGAAATCCTACTTTGAGGCCTGAGGGGTAGAGCATGTAGGAAGAAAGCATAATTGAGAAGTTGCCGGGCTTTCCTGAGCTAATATAGGTAAGATATTCTCATTGAGGGTAGCCCTTAATCCCAGTGATCTGGAGACAAGAGATGGGCAGATCTCTGTGAGTTCAAGGCCAGCCTAGTCTACACATTGAGACCCTGTCCAAAATGTGTTTGTTTGGCTCGTGAACATTGCAAACAAACTTCTTATCTCATCTACCTCCTCGACTACAATATTAGACAGAGACGGTAACACCTCCCTCCCTCCCTCCCTCCCTCTCTCTCTCTCTCTCTCTCTTTCTCTCTCTAACACACACACACAAATCTTTTAAAGGCAAGTTGCATCTATTTGCGAGGGGACCGATCGTAACCTCTGTCAAACTGGCATTAACAACCTTTTTACAGTAAAGGAACCTGAAGCCGAGAGTTAAATGACTTGCCCAGGACTGCTCAGTTGACAAGTGAGAAAATGAACTTCCTTCTTTCTCCCATCAGCCCACAAAAGACAACTGGGCTCGCGTCTAGCACGCAAAGCGCCATTGACAGATTGCATTCCAGCTATTGAAACTCGTCGGGGGTCTGCTAAGGAAAGAAACACCTCCAAAGGAAGGATATCTCCAAAGACCAGGCTCCCGCGGCCTGAGTCGCAGACAGTGATGCCGGGAGGGAGGCAAAGGAACTTGGAAGCAGCGGATCCCGACATAGGCGCGGCACCGGGAGCGGCCCCATCATTACCCAGCGGCTCCTTCACCAACTCCTTCTCGAAGAAAACGAAACGCCGCCACTGCAGGTAGGCCGCCATCTTGCCGAAGGCCCCCGCCTCCGGAAGCGAAATCACGTGAACCTTATGGCAAGTCATGTGACCCGGGGGAGCATGCGCGCAAAAGGCTTGCTGCTCAGTTCTGAGGGGGTGGGGCTTGCTGCGTAGCTCCTCGATGCTCTTTTTGATCTTGTTAGGAATGACAGGGTCATTCAGGCGAGTGGTGGCGCATGCCCTCCACAGAGAGGCGGTGTCTCAAAACTCAATACTCTGTTCGTTGCAGAGAATAATGTTTTTTGTTTGTTTGTTTGTTTGTTTTTAGTTTTTATTTTATTTTTTTTTTGTTTTTCGAGACAGCGTTTCTCTGTGTAGCCCTGGCTGTCCTGGAACTCACTCTGTAGACCAGGCTGGCCTCGAACTGCCTCTGCCTCCTGAGTGCTGAGATTAAAGGCATGCGCCACCACGCCTGGCTGAGAATAATGTTTTGGGAAGCTATCTAATTCATCAGCTTTTTAATGGTGCAAAATAAAGTTGTACTTAGTGCCACTTTTTTAGAAGTGGTTAACAGATTGCCCGATCAAATTCAAAGCTCTTTCGAGGTATAAAACTTTATAGGGCTGGAGAGATGGCTCAGCAGTTAAAGAGCACTGACTGCTCTTCTGAAGGTCCCGAGTTCAAATCCCAGCAGCAGCATGGTGGCTCACAACCATCCGTAATAGGGTCTGATGCCCTCTTCTGGAGTGTCTGAGGATAGCTACAGTGTACTTACAAATAATTAAATAAAATATTTTAAAAAAACAAGAAAGTTTTGAGGTTTTTGTTTGTTTGTTGTGACAATAGGGGACAGACAAATCAATAAGATGCTCATGCACTGATGGCTCTTAATGAAGGATTTCACACATTTTGTGAATTCTACCTTGCTGTGCTTAAGTGGGTTATGGTTTTTTTTTTTAACCTGTCAAAGATATTTTAGGTTATAAATGGAAGAAAGCAAGTATATGAAACCGGTTTTTCAACTGCTGGGGAAAAAAATAAAAGTTTGGGCCTGCCCCCAACACATTTTGAATCAACCTTGTGTATTATATTCTGTTCTGCTTCAGAGTGTATAACTCTTCATACTCTCAATCCATGTTTGCTGAGGTGCAAAATGCAAAATGCAAAATGCAACTCCTAAGATCCTGTTAGCCTTCTTATCCTTCCTATATAGAGGCAGGGGCAAGCAAAGACCAGGGAGTGGCAGCTTTGAGAGCAGAGTGATTTAATAAGTCAAGGTCTTCCATAGTTGTCCCAGGGGCTCTGTGTAGAAACGGCTCTGAGTCCTGTGTCCTGTTTGTGTGTCAGGGGAACCATGAAGTTTGTGTCAAAAGAAGCATTGTGAGGAAAGTGACAATGATATCAAAGTGACATCTTGTCCACTAGGACTGATTTAGTGAATTTTGTTATCTAGGCAGATGTCCCTTCTCTCACCACTCCGTGTGTGGCTGTGGCCCTTCTGTAGCATGTTTTGTCAAAGGCCCTGTTCTTCCAGGACAGAGGAGGACCATTTCTCAGTTCAAACATACGAGTAGCTGAGCTCCCCTGCTAGAACCTCCAAAGTGCTCTCAATAAGTATTGTGATGCCAGGCCAGTCAGGGACACACAATGAGATCTTGTCTTCAAACAAAATAAAGAGAGAATAGCACATGCAAGCATGCCACCTTGTGTTCCTCCTCCTCCTCCTCCTCCTCCTGCCACATGGCTGTCTTTCTTCCTCTGATGTCTGGATCCAGCCCTGCCTGTACCTATAGGGTCTTATTGATGAGTGATACTAAGGCAAAACCTGGCCTGCCAGAGCCGCCCACAGCACCTCTCTCCACCTACTTACTACTTTGCTTTTCATTTCATTTCTTTTTTTTTTTTTTTAAGATTTATTTTATTTATTATATGTAAGTGCACTGTAGCTGTCTTCAGACATTCCAGAAGAGGGCGCCAGATCTCATTAAGGATGGTTGTGAGCCACCCTGTGGTTGCTGGGATTTGAACTTATCACCTTCGGAAGAGCAGTCGGGTGCTATTACCCGCTGAGCCATCTCACCAGCCCCTGCTTTTCATTTCTTGACAAATACATTTTCCATACTACCCACTCCTGGAATTGTACTAATGCCCAAAAGGTTAAGTAGCAACTGTGGTCCTTGACCACCGCCCTAGAGAACAAGCATTAACAACAGCAGACAGTAGCCAGGGACGTGCCTCATGCCTGTAATTTGAAAGGCTAGGGAGGGGAAAGTTGCCATGAGTTCAAGGCTAGTCTAAGAGATTGTCTCAAAACAAAAAAGAGGCAGGAATCAACCCCCAATTTCATGTAGAAAATGATAGCTAACAGTGCTTTTGCTTCTCATTGAGTCCTTGTAGCACCCAGGTGCAAAAAGAGGTATAATTATCCTAGGGGAAAGGTGATCCTCTAGCCAGAAAACATCAAAATGATTTGAAAATAAAACAAGAGCTCTTCATTTGCCTGATCTTTAATTATATATTTTTTGTGAGGCATGAGGCCAAAGGTACACTTGTCAGAACACACACCAGGATTGTCTATTAGTTCTACTTGTCTCACTCTAGGGAAATCAGTCAGGCAAGGAACATAAACAGGAAAGGACTATGTGTACAGATTCCGTGTGTGGCTGTGGCCCTTCTGTACGATGTTCTGACGAAGTTTTGTCTAATGTGAATTCCAGTTTTGAAAGACTTCTTTCTTTTTTTAGAATTTTTTTTAAAGACTTATTTATTTATTATATGTAAGTACACTGTAGCTGTCTTCAGACACCCAGAGGAGGGCATCAGATCTCATAATGGATGGTTGTGAGCCATGATGTGGTTGCTGGGATCCGAACTCACAACCTTCAGAAGAACAGTCAGCGCTCTTAACCATTGAGCCATCTGTCTAGCCCAAGAATTCAAGAATCAATATAACTTAAACATTTCTTTTTTTCTTTTCTTTTTTTTTTTTTTTTTTTTTTTCCGAGACAGGGTTTCTCTGTATAGCCCTGGCTGTCCTGGAACTCAGGCTGGCCTCGAACTCAGAAATCCGCCTGCCTCTGCCTCTCAAGTGCTGGTACTAAAGGCGTGCGCCACCATGCCCGGTTACTTAAACATTTTCTTTTCTTTCTTTCTTTCTTTTTTTTTTTGGGGGGGGGGTGGTTTTTTGAGACTGGATTTCTCTGTATAGCCTTGGCTGTCCTGGAACTCACTTTGTAGAGCAGGCTGGCCTTGAACTCAGAAATCCACCTGCCTCTGCGTCACAAGTGCTGGGATTAAAGATGTGCGCCACCTCGCCCGGCTAACATTTTCTATTTTATTATTTTATGTGCATGGATGTTGGGCCTGGATGTCTATGCACTGTGAATGCAGTACCACAAAGGCCAGAAGAGGGCGCTGGATCTCCTGGAATTGCAGTTACAGACAGTTGTGAGCCAGTTGGTGGAATGCCGGGACACGGACCCAGGGACAGAGGTCCTCTTGCAAAGAAGCCTCTTTGGACATCCAAGATCTCCAGGAACACCTGTGGTACACAAACATATGCAAGAAAAACATACACATGCACAAAATCAATAAATCTAAAAAATATTATTAAACAGTTTGTTTTTATTTTTATGTGCATTGGTGGTTTTTCCCTGCATGTATGTCTAAGTGAGGATGCCAGAGTCATTAGAACTGAAGGTATAAACAGTTGTGAGCTGCCATGTGGGTGCTAGGAATTGAACCAGGGTCCTCTGGAAGAGCTCTTAACCACTGAGCCAACTGTCAAACCCACTGAAAGTGGTTTTAAAAGGCTAAAGCTGTGGTGGAACTCTTTCCTTGTATGGAAGTGGCCCTAGGTTCATCGCTGTTGCTGGGGGTTGGGGAAGGAAGTTAATGAGATCACAATTCAGAACCAAATGCTGAAACACAGCGTGTTAGTACCTAGTTGGTAGGATGAGATGGGAGGATCACAGTAACTTTGAGGCCAATGTAGGCTACATAGCAAGTTTGAGGCCAATTTACACTAAGTGACAATGAACCTATAACGTTAGCTCTTGAATCTACTAGATGATAATTACACCATCTTCTGGCCTCCTCAGGAACTACACATTCATTGAACATATATATATATATATATATACATATATATATACCAGCAAAACTTCCTAGACATATATAAAATAAATATAAATAAAAAATTTTAAATACAAATAAAAAAACAAATATGTAAGAAAGAGAAGAAAGGGGGCTGGAGAGATGGCTCAAAGATTAAGAGCACTGACTGCTCTTCAGGAGGTCCTGAGTTCAATTCCCAGCAACCATATGGTGGCTTACAACCATCTGTAATGAGATCTGACACTCTCTCCTGGAGTGTCTGAAGACAGCTACAGTGTACTTACATATAATAAATTAATAAAAATTTTTAAAAAAGAAAGAAAGAGAAGAAAGTGAGCTAAAATAACATTGCCCCACCAAAAAGAAAGACAGGCATTGTGGCAAGTACTTATAATCCCAGTATTGTGAGGTGGAGACAGGAAGAAATAGAATTCAAAGACAACCTCGACTAAGTCCAAGGCCAAGCCTAGGCTATAGAAGGCCTATCTCCAAAGTGTTGAAAAGAGCTGGAGCTATGGCTCAGCAGTCAAGCACCTACAGCTCTTGTGCAAGCTCCCAGTTCTGTCTTCAGCATCTGAAGGGACTCTAGCCAGCCCACCACATATGGCAAACATGGTTCTGGCTGGCCTTGCCCTTCTCCCCCATTCCCCTGCCTTGCAAAATAAATAAATAAATAAATAAATAAATAAATAAACCCTTAGATTACCTTGCTAAAATTAACCAAGGCACTATTCCTTTATTTGGCCACTTCCTCCTCATGAGTCTGACTACCAAAGTCCAGGAAAGTATTGCATTCTAGCAATCAAAGGTCCCCTTTGGCTCACCTAACTGGCACACCCAATTAAAATTAAACTCCTCATCCTGACATGGGGTTTCACCCTTTACCTTTATAAACTGCTATTTTCCTATGGGCCTCATCTGTCTTCTCTTCACCCAAAGGCAGCCCTTTGTCCACCTCTCTGGAACAAATACCCCTTCTCTCTCACCCTCTTTCTTCTGTCTTTTCTCTTATTTCCCGTACTTTATACCTCTGGGGCAAATAACTCTCCCTTGTGCTGAGAACTTGGTCTTCGGGGTCCTGAGCAGTTATCATTCCCCTTCAGCATCCACATGGTGACCCCCTCCATCCATAAGCACAGGTCCAGGGGATCTGACCCCTTCTTATGGCCCGGGTAGTTCACTCAAGTAATACTCACACGTGCATGGAAGTTATCACACACAATAAAATAAATCTTTAAAAATATTTTCATTAAAAAAAAAAAAAAAAAAAAAAAAGCTGGGGCTGGTGAGATGGCTCCACGGGTAAGAGCACCCGACTGCTCTTCCGAAGGTGATAAGTTCAAATCCCAGCATCCACATGGTGGCTCACAACCATCTGTAACGAGATCTGGCTCCCTCTTCTGGAGTGTCTGAAGACAGCTACAGTGTACTTACATATAATAAATAAAATAAATCTTTAAAAAAAAAAAAAAGCTGCCGGGCATGGTGGCGCACGCCTTTAATCCCAGCACTTGGGAGGCAGAGGCAGGTGGATTTCTGAGTTCAAGGCCAGCCTGGTCTACAAANTTATTATTATTATTATTATTATTATTATTATTATTAAGTAAGATGTAGCTGACTTCAGACGCACCAGAGGAGGGCGTCAGATCTCATTACAGGTGGTAGGTAGTAAGCCGCCATGTGGTTGCTGGGATTTGAACTCATCACCTTCGGAAGAGCAAGCGGGTGCTCTTACCCACTGAGCCATCTCACCAGCCCCCCAGTTCACGTTTTCTAATTAGGATTACTATTGCTGTGATAAAATGTCATGATCAAAAAGCAAGCAGGGGAGGAAAGGGCTTATTTGGCTTTATACTCCCATATCGATATTAATCATCAAAGGAAGCCAGGACAGGAACTCAAACAAGGCAGGAATCTGGAGGCAGGAGCTGATGTAGAGACCATATAGGAGTGTTCCTTACTGGTACTGGCTTGCTCCCCATGGCTTGCTCAGTCTTTCTTTTTTTTGTTGTTTTTTTTTTTGTTTTTCAAGACAGGGTTTCTCTGTATAGCCCTGGCTGTCCTGGAACTCACTTTGTAGACCAGGCTGGCCTCGAACTCAGAAATTCGCCTGTCTCTGCCTCCGGAGTGCTGGGATTAAAGGCGTGCGCTACCACGCCAGGCTACAATTTTTTTTATTAGCTTATAACATATATACAGAAGTTCAGTGCTACAGTCCACTGGTATTGTACAAACAGAACATATCTTTTGCAATCAGCAATAAATTTTCCAGTACTCTAGAAGCCTGCGCGTACTGACTTCTTTGGAATGCTACCTTTCCTCAAGGGTAAGCACAACCTTTACTTCCATAACTGTTCACCTCCTGTTAAATTTTGTTTAAGTGAAAAACACAGCATGTATCCTTTGGCTGGGTTTCTTTCTGGATGGGTAAGTAGCCTAGACTTGTCTGGAACTCTAGATCCTTCTACCTCATTCTGCCAACCATTGGGAGTACAGGCCTGTGCTGGTATATTCAATTTGTGTTCAGTTTAATCTTGCAGGTTTAGCCACTATCCTTGTATGGCAGCAATGTTCTTTCCTCTGATTTCTCTCGGTGCCAGAGGAGGGCTATGTTAATAGGCTGTTCTGGATCGGAACAGTGAGTTTATCAGCCAAGGTCAATCCAAATCAGGCGTTTTGACATGAAAAATTTTCCTTTGTTCCACAACTTGTCCTTGTGAAATACTCTTCTTTTTTTCTGGTTAAAGAACAAAACAGGTGGCTCCCTAGAGTGCTTGCACCTGCCACACTTCCCAGGGGGACTGACACCCAGGCTGAGGCCTGCCATGGTAAGGGCATTGCTCTGTCAGAGGCTATTCTCAGGTTAGGAGTTCTCTTAGCACCAGGAAACTGGACTTCCAGATCAGCAGTCATCTGATAGGTTTAAATAAATATAGGAAACCATCGGACAGATTTGATTGTAACTTCCCAGAAGGCAAAGATGAAGTCATAACCGTTTCTGGAGTCCTAGCTCTTAGAACACTCCTTGCCCATCCCAGAGACCCCGTAAGTGTTAAATGTCGGGGCTGGAGAGATGGCCCAGAGGTTAAGAGCACTGACTGCTCTTCCAGAGGTCCTGAGTTCAATTCTCAGCAACCACATGGTGACTCACAAACATCTGTAATAAGATCTGATGCCCTCTTCTGGTGTGTCTGAAGATAGCTACAGTGTACTCATAAATAAATAAATCTTTTTTTTTTAAGTGTTAAATGCATAGTTTTCAAAATAGATGCAATGTTCAATCTAGTGCGTCTTTGGACAAAAGTGGAGTTATTGTTGAAAAACACAATCTTTTCCCCTGCAATTAAGGACTTGGGGGATGAAGCCAGAATGACTGTGGGTTCAAGGCCAGCCTACATGAAACTCTGTCTCAAAAATGAAAAACCAAATTGAAGCAAAACAAAAAAAAACTAGAATTGTTCACTGTGCATTGTAGCACATACTTACTATCCCAGCACCCAGGAGGCAGAATTTTAGGCAGGAAGAGTGCTTCAAAATCATGGCCCATAGCTAAACTAGTCTTGTAGCAAGGACTTGTCCAGTATCCACTACCACTATGTGGTAAGGCTTTTGTTTAAAAAAACAAAACACAGCTGGACATGGTGACACACATCTTTAGTCCCAGCATTCCGGAGGCAGAGGCAGGCAGCTCTTTGAATTTAAGGCCAGCCTGGTCTACAGAGAAAATTCCAAGACAGCCAGAGCTACACAGAGAAACACCAAAGAAAAACAAAACAACAACTAACGACATAAAGGAACAGAAGGGGCTGGAGAGATGGCTCAGTGGTTAAGAGCACTGACTGCTCTTCCAGAGGTCCTGAGTTCAATTCCCAGCAACCACATGATGGCTCACAACTATCTGATGACCTCTTCTGGTGTGTCTGAAGGCAGCTACAGTGTACTCATATAAATTAATATCATATAAATAAATAGATAAATAAAATTTAAAAAAAGGAACAGGAGAGAGGGAAAAAGGAGGAGGGGGAAAGTGAGAGGGAGAGAAAAGAGGAGTGCACTTAGAGAGATGTTGGGTGCCCTGCACAAGCGTGAGGACCTGAGTTCAGAGGAAAATATTCACATTTTAAAAGGCCCTATGCACTTGTAATCACAGTGCTGTTGAGGTTGGAGATAGGAAAACTCACTGGGGCTTTGTGGACACCAGCCTAGCTCCATGTTCCATGAGACCCTGTCTAAAACAATAAATAAGGCAGGAAATGATAGAGCAGGACATCTAATGTTCTTTTCTGGATTCAGCACACACACACACACACACACACACACACACACACACACACTGAAAAAAGCAAAACGTAATAGAACCAACAACTTACACGTCCATCACTGGCAGATAAAGCCCATATAATGCACTGCTGTACACAATGTTGTACAGTAGTAACAAGGAGGGAAATCCCACAGACACAGAAAATTCTTAGTTGAAAAAATAGCAAATAATTGCTTTTTTGTTGTTATTGTTGGAAAAATGTTACTTTTTTAGAAAGAGGTATGTATGTACATCATAATGAGCAGGAAAGTTACAAATCATGCTACAGATAAGAGTGGGAGGTTGTGTCACGAGTTTACTTTTATTTATAAATCTTTTCTCTGGGTAGCCGTGTGTATGTGTGTGTGTGTATGTGTGTATTGTTTTTTTTTTTTTGTTTTTTTTTTTTTGGTTTTTTGAGACAGGGTTTCTCTGTATAGCCCTGGCTGTCCTGGAACTCACTTTGTAGACCAGGCTGGCCTCGAACTCAGAAATCCGCCTGCCTCTGCCTCTCGAGTGCTGGGATTAAAGGCGTGCGCCACCACGCCCAGCGGTGTTTTTTTTGTTGTTTTTTGAGATAGAGTTTCTCTGGGTAGCCTTGGTTGTTTGCTGTGAAACTTGCTCTGTAGACCAGGATGGCTTCAAGCAGGTAGAGATCTGCCTGCCTTTGCCTCCCAAGTTCTAAGATTAAGGCCACCACCCACCAGCCTGCTCCTAATCTTTACATCACATACTCATTTTTAAAAAAAAAGATTCATGGGCTGGTGAGATGGCTCAGCGGGTAAGAGCACCCGACTGCTCTTCCGAAGGTGATAAGTTCAAATCCCAGCATCCACATGGTGGCTCACAACCATCCGTAACAAGATCTGGCGCCCTCCTCTGGAGTGTCTGAAGACAGCTACAGTGTACTTACATATAATAAATAAAATAAATCTTTAAAAAAAAAAAAGATTCATTTATTATACTATATATAAGTACACTGTCTTTAGACACACCAGAAGAGGAAGGGCATCAGATCTCATTATGCGTGGTTTTGAGCCACCATGTGATTGCTGGGATTTGAACTCCAAACCATTGGAGTTCAGCATTGTTTGGTCAGTGCTCTTACCCACCGAGCCATCTCACCAGCCCGAATACTCATTTCTTTTTTTTTTTTTTTTAATAATTTTTAAAGGTTTATTTATTTACTTATTTATTTATTTATTTATTTATTTATTTATTTATTTATATGTGTGTACACTGTAGCTGTCTTCAGACTCTCCAGAAGAGGGTATCAGATTTTTGTTAGGGATGGTTGTGAGCCACCATGTGATTGCTGGGATTTAAACTCATGACCTTTGGAAGAGCAGTCGGTGCTCTTAACCACTGAGCCATCTCACCAGCCCTCTTTTCTTAATTTTTGAACTGTGTTGTTGATGGAATCCAGAGCCTCAACTATGCCAGACAAGAGTTGTATCTCTGAGCTATTTTCCCAGCCCCGAACCATTCCTAAAAAGAAACAATGACGGTACCAAAGGACAAGCCAATTAAAGTCTTATTTTTTAGTTTGGAATATCGTATCTCGTACTATTGGGGTTCAGAGTTAAAGCCAAGTTCTGTCACAAACATGGTTTATCTCCGGCCCATTAACGAACATCACTTTTGAGGCTTAGGTTTTTTGGTTTTTCGAGACAGGGTTTCTCTGTATAGCCCTGGCTATCCTGGAACTCACTTTGTAGACCAGGCTGGCCTCGAACTCAGAAATCCGCCTGCCTCTGCCTCCCGAGTGCTGAGATTAAAGGCGTGCGCCACCACCGCCCGGCTGAGGCTTAGGTTTTTCAATGCAACCAGAAGGTTGGTGTAAAGCAGCAGTCCCCTGATAGCTAGCCCAAGCCCAGCGGGCACACGCATGTGCCTCTTCCGCGTCGCCGCAGCGAATGCAGCTCAGTAGAATTCCGTCGAACGGATGCCCCAGGTAACCGGAAGAAGGCCGAGGACTTCGCAATCCACGAGGGCACCTGCTCCCACGCGGGGTTCCGCTAGGGTTCCGCATCGAAGCGTCGGGCACCGATGCTGGCAGAAGTCCCGCGAGGAGCAACCCGGTCGTGAACCGTGACGTGGCCCAATCCGCAGCCAGCTCCGGCAGTTTTGTCCCAACCGGTCCTCATGCCCAGCTGCGTCCTCGAGGGGCGGGGCCGCAGATGGGGCGGGTCTTCGACGTGGACCAATGGAGACTCGCGCCGGGTCTCGGGGGCGGTGCCAAGTGCGCGGCGCAGGGCCGGGCGGCAGAGGCGCCAATGAGCGTGCGCCGCGTCCGGGGCCGGCTGGTGCGCGAGACGCCGCTGAGAGGTTGGTGGCCACTGTAACAGTTTGCAAACCGAGGGGAGTTGTGTAGGGCCCGGGGTTGAGGTCGTATTGCTGGCCGTGTGGGTACGTCCTCGCCGCGTTGATCCCGGAGCGAGGGACGCAGGAGCTGAAGGCCAGAGGGAGCGGGGGTGAGGATGGAGCAGCCGTCGGGCCGCGAGTCCTAGGGGAGGCAGCGTGCTAGCTTCGGGGGCGGGCCGGTAGCCAGAGCGAGGGCCGTACGGATACCGGTCCCTTCGATCCTGAAGTTCAGGCGCTAAGCTGCCCCCTCGCGCTCGGGGTGGGCCTGAATCCATTTCAGAGAGTGGGATCTTCCACCTTCGTCAGGTGAGGTTTAGGTGAACACCCACTCGGCTGGTAACCTTAGCCCGCACCAGGTCTGCGTAGGCAGCGGGGCCCAATAGTGGCATGGGCAGGGAGGGTGGGCTGGACAATGCTCAGGAAATTCAGAGAAGGGGACAAATCCTTCTATGCCAGCCATCCCCAACGTCATCACCTTCCAGTCCCTGCCAAAGCTCAACCTGGCTTTCCCCGCCACTCGGGGAGCCCCAGGTGTGAGGTATTTGAGCCGATTTCGAGGGTCCTGGCCAAGCTCCAGATGTCTGGCAGGTCCAGTGCTGTGGTGTGCCGATTACTTGCCTGTACATAGACGGAAAAAAAGGTCAACTCTTCTCATTTGTCTAAATAAGTGGTGGAGGGCCCTTTTGCTTCGGCCCGAATGTGAGACATTTGGGAGGATGTTTAAAATGATTGAAACTCCTCAGGAAGGAAGAGGAGAGGTTCGAGCTGCAGGGCTTCTAGCCATAGTGCAACAGATAAGAATCTTTGAGCTTGTCTGTTCTGGGATGTGGTTCTGTTTCCTTCTTCATTCAGCATCCAGTTACAAGTGTTTTTCCTTCTCCGTCAGGGTCACAATGGCAGCTTCAGCAAGAAGGCAGAGGCCAAGGAGGCTACTCTGTTGGGCCTTGGTGGCTGTCCTCTTGGCAGACCTGTTGGCACTGAGCGGTATGTACCTGGCAAAGGTGTCAAAGGAGAGTAAATGGAAGGAGAGCACAAGGTGCCTACTGGAGTTTGGGGTTGCTGGATTTAACCTGTTTCTTTGTCTTTGCCATGGAAAGCAGGCTGCTTTTCATTGATGTACCTTAGGAAGGCAGGAGGGTGTGGGAAGCAGAGAACTGACAGAGAAACCTGCTTTCTGTCTTCCCTTCAGACACATTGGCTGTGATGTCTGTAGACCTGGGCAGTGAATCCATGAAGGTGGCCATTGTCAAACCTGGAGTGCCCATGGAGATTGTATTGAACAAGTAAGAATAGATTCGGGTCAGGGGTGTGTATATAATTTATAATGCCCACTTTAGACTGTGGTGGTTGAGCCCCCGTGTGAGATCTGGAGGCATCTAGCTTCATAGTCTGCTGCTGCAGGCAGCTGGGCTAATGCTGCTTTTTCTTAGGGAATCTCGGAGGAAAACTCCAGTGACTGTGACCTTGAAAGAAAATGAAAGGTTTTTAGGTGATAGTGCAGCCGGCATGGTGAGTAACAGCCCTAGCCAGATTCATTCCCCCAGAGGCTAGCCTCTTATCTAGCTGGATGAAGTAGAGACAAGTTAAGGTAGGTTTGGTCCTAAGAACCTGCTGGGTCTTCTTTCAGGCCATCAAGAGTCCAAAGGCTACACTCCGTTATTTCCAGCACCTCCTTGGAAAACAGGCGGATAACCCTCACGTGGCCCTTTATCAGTCCCGTTTCCCAGAACATGAGCTAATTGTTGACCCACAGAGGCAGACTGTGCGTTTCCAGATCAGTCCGTGAGTGTCCAGAGCGGGAAGGTAGCCCCTTGTTGGCATGTGTTCGTGGTCTTTGGGTTTGGTATTTGCCTTCCTGGACCTTACCACCTCCTCCTCCTCCTCCTCCTCCTCCTCTTCCTCCTCCTCCTCCTCCTCCCCCTCCTCCTCCCTCCCACCCCCCAGGCAGCTGCAGTTCTCTCCCGAGGAGGTACTCGGTATGGTTCTGAACTACTCCCGTTCCTTGGCTGAAGATTTTGCAGGTAAGCATCAAGGTGGTGCTGGTGGCAGTGGGACTTCCCAAATGTACAGAGAATAGCAAGCAGCACCTCTTTGATTTCTTATTGTAAATTGGACCATACCTGAAGCTCGGTTGTCACAAGCTCGGGACATGCTCTTGGCATCTAGTATGTTGAGGATAGGGAGGCCCAGTAACAGTTAGTGGTACTGTTTGGAAATCCTGGTCTGATGTTTGGGGTTGCTGAGATCCTGCTCTTTTGTCCTCTGTAGAACAACCCATTAAGGATGCAGTGATCACCGTGCCAGCCTTCTTCAACCAGGCTGAGCGCCGAGCTGTGCTGCAGGCTGCTCGGATGGCTGGCCTCAAGGTGCTACAGCTCATCAATGACAACACCGCCACAGCCCTCAGCTATGGTGTCTTCCGCCGGAAAGATATCAATGCCACTGCACAGGTGAGCCAGGGAGGCCTGGCCACTAAATACACAAGACACTGAGTCTGAGGATGGAGGGTCCTTGACCCGTTTTGCATCTTGTTTGCATGGCCATCCCTTGACAAATTGTGACAGATTGTTCCCTTTCAGTACCCATTGGAGTTGGTTAGCTTTGTGAAGGGTGACAGCTTTTTCAGGCAGACAAGTAGATAGTCATCCTGCATTTGATAAACTATTTCTTTGTTTTGTTTATTTTTTTTTGTGGGGTGGGAGCGGGGAGACAGATTTTCTCTTTGTGGCCTTGCTTTCCTGTAACTCACTGTATAAGCCAGGCTGGCCTGGAACTCAGAGATCCACCTGCCCCTGCCTCCCGAGCACGGAGATGTGCACCGCCACGCCTAGCTTGGCTTCCACATTAGGTTCCTATGCCAGTATCCTTGGTGTTTCCACAGAATGTCATGTTCTATGATATGGGCTCAGGCAGCACTGTGTGCACCATCGTGACCTACCAGACAGTGAAGACTAAGGAGGCTGGGATGCAACCGCAGCTGCAGATCCGCGGCGTGGGGTAGGTTCCTGAGACCCCAGGGAGAGGCGTCTCCTGCATTTCAGGTGCCTTTTCTGATTCCTGAGGGAACACTTCCTGGATACAGCATGGGTTTCTGGAGGGGCTGCTCCAGAAGACACGAAAGCAGGAGAGGCAGTCTGTGCCTGACACATGATATCAGTGACATTGTCTGTCTTTCTTCCCCTCTTTGGTTTCTGTTTTGTTTTTGTTTTGATGTCTCGAGACAGGGTTTCTCTTTGTAGCTCTGGCTATCCTGAAACCCACTCTGTAGACCAGGCTGGCCTTGAGCTCACAGAGATCCATTTGGCTCTCTGCCTACTGAGTGCTAGGATTAAAAGCACATGCTACACCAACATCACCCTACCAATTCTTTGTTTTTACTGAGGTCAAATCTAGAGTCTCACACATGCCATACAAACATTCTGCTAATAAACTGTATAACCCTGGAACTTACTGTGATGTTCAGGTTGGTCAGAGACTTCTGGCATTCCTACCTCCGTCTTGTCACCTACAGAATTTAAAAAACAACAAAGCCTTTCCTAAACTAGGTATTGGGATATAATCCTAGCGCTGGGTAGAAATGCAAACTCCATCTGGCTACATATGGAGTACTAGTGCAGCATAGAACATGTGAGACCCTGTGTGGGAAAATCTTTTCAGCTCCTCACTGTTCAGCTAGGAGGTTCTCTTAAGATACTGACTGGTGTACACTCAGTAGCTGTGTACTGGGATCTTGCCTAGTATTCTTGGGCCCCAGACTCACCAGTAAAGACATAAATGCCAATATAACAGTATTCCATTCTCCACTGCTCTCCTTATACCTGTTTGAGCCCTGCCTGCTGCAGCTGTATCTGAGCTCTTTGTTTTGTTTTTATTTTTTGGAGCTCTCTCCATTGTAGTCCTGGCTGTCATAGACCAGGCTGGCCTAGAACTCAGAGATTACCTGCCACTGCCCTCAAGTTCTGGATGTAAAACATGAACTGCATGGAGATGAAGCAGACATGCTGGCTCCTCTTATTCTCCTCCCCCCGCTTCCCCCGCAGAGCTGAGGACCAAACCCAAGGCCTTGCGCTTGCTAGGCAAGCGCTCTACCACTGAGCTAAATCCCCAACCCCAGCTCCTCTTAAAGAATCTCTCTCTCTCATCCCTCAGAGCTTTGACTGTACTCTCCTACTTTCTCCCTTGAGGTCTTTAGGAAAACTGTGCTTCAGTCTAGAATGTGCTTCGCTCTCTTCGCTGACTACGACTTCCTGTGTGCATTCTGCTAGCCTTTTCTGCTTTTTTTTGAGAGAGGGTCTCACTGTGTAACCTGGCTGGCCCAGGTGTCTGTATGTAGAGTAGGCTAGCCTCAAACTTACAGATGCTGGGTGCATGTTTTTTTATGATGTGTATGATTTTACGTTTAGGACGTTATTCTTCTATTGGATTATAAGTTCTAATAGAGCTGCCTCCTCTCCCATTCCTCTTGTCACTTACATTCAGGTACTTGATACACAGTAATATGCTGAGTGACTGGGTAGATGAGCTGCTCCTGAATAGCTGTGTGTGTGCTGTAGGGATGCAGACAGAGCGCTAGGGTCTCTGTGACAGACGGAGGGAGGGAGGGTCCTTATGCTGTACCTGTTCCTTGAACAGATTTGACCGTACCCTGGGTGGCCTGGAGATGGAGCTTCGGCTGCGAGAACACCTGGCTAAGCTCTTCAATGAGCAGCGCAAGGGTCAGAAAGCCAAGGATGTTCGCGAAAACCCCCGGGCCATGGCTAAACTGCTTCGGGAAGCCAATCGGCTTAAAACCGTCCTGAGTGCCAACGCTGATCACATGGCACAGGTACCCGCATGGGACCTTGTAGAGAGCAGGCTTGTTGCTTCTGTCCTCCCAATGTCCTGTCCTGTTCTCTCGAATTCCATCTTCTGTTGCCCAGAGAGCAGTCCTGACCAGAGCCTCTTACTCCTCTTCCCACAGATTGAGGGCTTGATGGATGATGTGGACTTCAAGGCGAAAGTAACTCGGGTGGAATTCGAGGAGCTGTGTGCAGATTTGTTTGATCGCGTGCCTGGGCCTGTACAGCAGGCCTTGCAGAGTGCCGAGATGAGCTTGGTGAGGGATGAGGGAGACAGAGCATAGCACACCCACAGAGTGTCAGAGGGAAAGGGCGGTAACTCCTGCATCTCACCTTCCCCTTCCACAGGATCAAATTGAGCAGGTGATCCTGGTGGGCGGGGCCACTCGTGTTCCCAAAGTTCAAGAGGTGCTGCTAAAGGCCGTGGGCAAGTGAGTTCGGTGTCGGAGCTGGGCATGGAGCTGGTGGCTGGCCACTACACTCCCAGGTAGATAACGAAAAGTTGTGTCTCCTAGGGAGGAACTAGGAAAGAACATCAATGCAGATGAAGCCGCTGCCATGGGGGCTGTGTACCAGGCAGCGGCACTCAGCAAGGCCTTCAAAGTGAAGCCGTTTGTTGTGCGGGATGCTGTCATTTACCCCATCCTGGTAAGCATGACCTGGTGACACTCCCTTCGCTTCTCCACTGAGATCTCTGTTCCTTTCAGTCTGTCCCTTTTTCTTTCATCTGAGAGACCTATTCCCTCCTATCTACTAACAGAACTTCCCTGGGTCTCCAGTGCACCTTCTCCTTGCATGTTATGTAGGTGGAGTTCACAAGGGAGGTGGAGGAGGAGCCTGGGCTCCGAAGCCTGAAACACAATAAGCGTGTGCTCTTCTCCCGAATGGGGCCCTACCCTCAGCGCAAAGTCATCACCTTTAACCGCTACAGCCATGATTTCAACTTCCACATCAACTACGGTGACCTGGGCTTCCTGGGGCCTGAGGATCTTCGGTGAGGGGCGGGGGCAGGATGGTACCTCCAGGGAGTGGGAGGTGTGCCTGCCAGATGATCTAAGGATAGGGAGGGGAATGCGGGGCTTGAAGGGCTGAAGGTGGGTTAGGGTTGTTATGAACAGCCTGTCTCAGAAAGAGAGTCCATCTTTCCAAGTCCTGTGTAGAGACCCTGACATCTAATGCCTGCAGGCCATGTGGCCTGAAGTTAGTGATGGGCCAGGGGGATCTCCTCAAACTTTCTTTTCCTCTCAACCAGGGTATTTGGCTCCCAGAATCTGACCACAGTGAAACTAAAAGGCGTGGGAGAGAGCTTCAAGAAATACCCCGATTATGAGTCCAAAGGCATCAAAGCCCACTTTAACCTGGATGAGAGTGGCGTGCTCAGTTTAGACAGGGTGAGAGCAAAAGGGAACCCTATCTGGGTAGGGGTGAACCCTGGACCACCAGCCTTTCTGAGTGGGTTCACAGGATACCATAAAGCATTTCGGGGGGCTGGTGAGATGGCTCAGCGGGTAAGAGCACCTGACTGCTCTTCCGAAGGTGATGAGTTCAAATCCCAGCAACCACATGGTGGCTTATAACCACCCGCAATGAGATCTGACGCCTTCCTCTGGTGCGTCTGAAGTCAGCTACAGCGTACTTATGAAGAATAATAATAAAACGAAGCCTTGGACCGGAGAGACCAACCAGAGCAAGCGGGGCGCCAGAGCGAGCGGGGTTGACCGGAACAAGGGAAAAAAAAAAAAAAACATTTCGGAAGCAGATAGGATGAATCTTGGCTTTAAACACAGTGCAGCAATGGGCCTCTTTGTGATCAGCACATACTATGGTCACTGTAACTTGCTTAGAGGGAAATACACATTTAAAAACAAAACAAACCACGGGTAGGTTTATTTCTGCACCATTTATTGTGCCTGGTGCCCATGGGGACTAAAAGAGGATATGGGATCCTCTAGAACTGGAGTTAATAAATGGATGTGGATGCTGGGAGTTGGACCCAGTGCTGCGCCATCTCCAACCCGTTAAGATTTTTTTTTGAGTATGTATATATAATGGGGATGTGATGCAAGCATGCCACAGCAGATGTAGAGCCAGAGGAAACAGGAAACTAGTTAGTTTTCGTCTCCCTTTGGTGAGAGTAAGTACCTTTACCTGCTGAGCTATCTTGCCATCCCAGAGGAACCCCTTTCTTTAATTCAGTTTAAAATAAAATGTGTATAGATGGTTTGCCTGCACATGTCTGAATCATATGTATGTCTGATGCCCCAGAAGGCCAGAAGAGGGAGTCAGATCCCCTGACAGTGCAGTGAGAGGTGGTTGTGAGCCACCATGTCAGTGTTGAGCATCATACCTGAGTTCTGCTGAAAGCCAGTCCATGCTCTTTGCTGCTGAGCCAGATGTGGTGGTATAGCACTCAGGAGGCAGAGGCTGCTCTTTGAGTTTGAGGCCAGCCTGGTCTACAAAATGACTCTAGGACAGCCAGGGCTCTGTGATACCAAGAGAACGATCTCAAAAAAAAAAAAAAAAAAAAAAAAAATTGGTTTTTGAATTAGAATATTCTGGCCCACTGGGAAAATGTTCTATGGTATTACCAAGTGGAGAGCTGGAGGGCTCTAAGGAGAGGAGTGGGAGCCTGTCCTGAGAGGGCTGGCACTTAAATTGGAGATTGGCCATCTAGGAGTCTCAGAAAAGGAGGGTGAGAGTAGATCCTAACATTTTGTATTCCTAGTGTATGCCTAAGCAGCACACTGTGGAGCAACATGGGTTGTTATGCGATTTTTTTTTTTTTTTTTAACCCATTTCGAAATAGGTGGAGTCCGTATTTGAGACCCTGGTGGAGGACAGCCCAGAGGAAGAATCTACTCTTACCAGTAAGATGGGCATGGGCTCCTGTGTGTGTGCAAGTGTGTGCCAGCAGGCAAGAGTCAACACACACGCCTGCTTGGGGAGGTGATGGCATTGTTGTGGGGCAGGAGGTGGAGCGGCTGCCTGATTCCCTCATGAATCTCTCTGCTGCTTTCCTCCTAGAACTTGGCAACACCATATCCAGCCTGTTTGGAGGTGGTACCTCATCAGATGCCAAAGAGAATGGTACTGATGCTGTACAGGTAAGGGCAGAGAGGCAGACTAGCAAGTGGCTGGGGCTGGGGGACGTAGACTGAGGCAGAGTCTGGCGGGACTCCCAGCTGCCTGGCCTGTATCCCTCCTCAGTGGCAGGCTGCCCTGCTCCTGCTTCAGTGGATTTGAGCCACTACCAGAACCCACAGCTTGTTCTTAGTACTATCTGCCCTCCCTTGTTCTCCTGGATCTCTGGAATCCCAGCAGCCCGTGTGCCTACCAGTGTCACCTGCTTGACCCAGGCTTTATGCTGAGCAGTGTTCCCTTTCCAAACAGAGGAGCTGATATGGTCAGAGACTCAGCTAACAATGTATATAACTTTTGGGGTTCCTGTAATGTCTCCCAGGAGGAAGAAGAGAGCCCTGCTGAGGGGAGCAAGGATGAGCCTACAGAGCAGGGGGAGCTCAAGGAGGAAGCTGAAGCCCCAGCAGAGGAGACCTCTCAGCCTCCACCCTCTGAGCCTAAGGGGGATGCAGCCCGTGAGGGAGAGAAACCTGATGAAAAAGAGAGTGGGGACAAGCCTGAGGCCCAGGTGAGCCGCCTGCAGGGGAAGAGGGTGGAGTCCATGGGCTGACACTGCGGGGGGAAGCTGCTTCCTTCATGCCTTTAGAGGAGGCGACAGCTAGTGGTTTTCCTTACATCACTGCTCTTTCTAGCAGAAGCCCAATGAGAAGGGGCAAGCAGGGCCTGAGGGTGCTGCTCCAGCTCCTGAGGAAGAAAAAAAGCCAAAACCTGCCCGGAAGCAGAAAATGGTGGAGGAGATAGGTGTGGAGCTGACTGTCTTGGACCTGCTGGACTTGCCACAGGATGAGCTGGCCCGTTCGGTGCAGAAGTAAGTGCTGGCTGTGTGGAAGATGAGCCAGGTGTGGAAAGGTGATCCTGGAAGGCTCTCAGTTCCAGCCCCACCTCTTCCTACCTTCTCATCCCACAGACTGGAGGACCTGACCCTGCGTGACCTAGAGAAGCAGGAGAGGGAGAAAGCTGCCAACAGCTTGGAGGCTTTCATCTTTGAGACCCAGGTGAGCAGGCAAGGGCAGCAAGCCCCGTCTCCCCAGAGCTTCCACCTAGGGACATGTGGCTCGGACCTTTGCCCCAAAGACTGCTACCTGCATGGATTGGTGTCCTTGACAGGACAAGTTGTACCAGCCTGAGTACCAGGAAGTGTCCACTGAGGAACAGCGGGAAGAGATCTCGGGGAAACTCAGCGCCACATCTACCTGGCTGGAGGATGAGGGATTTGGAGCCACCACTGTGGTAAGGAGCCTTCTGAGATGTGGCAGGCAGATGGGAGTGCTGCCCGTGCCCCCAACCCCTCACCCACCCCCGCTTCTAGGGCCAGAGTGAGAAGAGCTGGGGTGTCAGGACATGAAGCAAGATGCAGGGCTGGGTCTAGGATGTTCCTGCTACACTTCAACCCTCTTCCTCCTCATGTCCATCAGATGTTGAAGGACAAGCTGGCTGAGCTGAGAAAGCTGTGCCAAGGGCTGTTTTTTCGGGTGGAAGAACGCAGGAAATGGCCAGAGCGGCTTTCAGCTCTGGATAATCTCCTCAACCACTCCAGCATTTTCCTCAAGTGAGTGTTCTCTGCTCCCTTTCTTCTTTGTGTAGTTCTGCTGAGATTCTGGTTCTCCTTTCTGCCAGCTTCTCGTCTGCCCTAGGCTGATCTTTTCCTCTTTGGTTCCTAGGGGTGCCCGGCTCATCCCGGAGATGGACCAGGTCTTCACTGAAGTGGAGATGACAACTTTAGAGAAAGTCATCAATGACACCTGGGTAAGCTCTTGTCATTTGTAACTGGATACTTTAGCTGGTACCCTGGGTAAGCTGCCACATCAGGGCTAGTTCTGAGTCTTCCTGGCTTCATCCCCAGGCCTGGAAGAATGCAACTCTGGCCGAACAAGCCAAGCTTCCTGCCACAGAGAAGCCTGTGCTGCTTTCAAAAGACATTGAGGCCAAAATGATGGCCCTGGACCGTGAGGTACAGTATCTACTCAATAAGGCCAAGTTCACCAAACCCCGGCCACGGCCCAAAGACAAGAATGGCACCCGGACAGAACCTCCCCTCAATGCCAGTGCTGGTGACCAAGAGGAGAAGGTCATTCCACCTGCAGGTGAGGAGAGAAGCTTGTCTGGAGCAATGATTGGTCCTGTGAGCAGTCACAGCGCCACCTACCTCTCCCTCCTAGGACTGCATCTAACTTTTTTTTTTGGGGGGGGGTTTTTTTTTTTTTTGGTTTTTTTCGAGACAGGGTTTCTCTGTATAGCCCTGGCTGTCCTGGAATTCACTTTGTAGACCAGGCTGGCCTCGAACTCAGAAATCCGCCTGCCTCTGCCTCCCAAGTGCTGGGATTAAAGGCGTGCGCCACCACGCCCGGCTTTGCATCTAACTTTTTGTTTCCCTCTAGGCCAGACTGAAGAGGCGAAGCCCATTTTAGAACCTGACAAAGAAGAGGCTGGTGAGTTGGGGTCCTGGGGAATGAGACATTTTGTTAGTCTAGGGGCAGGCAAATTGGCAAGCATGCTCTATTTCAGGTCAGTGAATGTGGTGGCCTTTAGTTTTTTGAAGCATTGCGTTTTCTTTGGAAAAAAACAAGGGCAAAGACAGGCTCTGGGAGATGGCTCAGTGGTAAGTGCTTAATTGCACAGCGTGAGGATAGGACCCTTGTAAATGCCACGCAGCCAGACTGCCTACTTACTATGCCAGCATGTGGAAGAGAAAGGTGGCTAGAACAGGTGGGTCAGCTTATCTACATGAAGTACCAACTCCAGGTTCAAGTAAGAGACGTTCCCCGAATATATAAGAAAGTAAGCAACGAGGGAGAAACCCTGCATCAACTAACCTCTGGCCTGGGCCTGGGCAACATATACTTCTTCTTGTTGTTGGTTTGGTTTTGGTTTTTTGAGATAGGGTTTCTCTGTGTATAACCCTGGTTGACCTGGAACTTGCTTTGTAGACCAGGCTGGCCTTGAACTCAATAGATTCACCTGACTCTGCCTCTCAAGTGCTGGTATAAAGGCATACACTACCACACCTGGCTTATATATCCTTTTTTTTTTTCTTTTTTAATTTTTATTTATTTATTTATTTTGAGACTGTTTCTATAGCCCTATACCAGAAAAATGTAAAAATTTGTGGGAGAAAGGGCTGGAGAGATGACTCAATGCTTAAGAGTCCTGGCTTCTCTTCAGTGAAGTCAGTTTCTGTTTTCAGCTTGTAGCTGATGGCTCACAACTGTCTGTAACTCCAGTTCCAGAGGACCGACCTGATTCCCTATTCTGGCCTCCAAGGCACATATATAATGCACAGGCATATGTGCAAGCACAACACCCATAAACATCAAATAAAAATTTACAAAAGAAAAAAGGGAGAGACCCCAGATGTGGCTCACACATCTTCTCTATGTACTACTGGGTTTGTAGGTCTTACTTGCTTAGTGACTGGCCTTTTCCTTCTAAAATGCAGGTCCGGAACCAGCAGACTCAGAGCCTCTGGAATTAGGAGGTCCTGGAGATGGTAAGAGAGGAGCCCAGAGCATTGGCAGCTTGTTAGAGTTGGAGGGAAAGAAGAGGCTGTTGAGCTTTACACTGCTATTCTCTCTCCCCTCCCCCTCCAACAGGATCTGAACAGAAAGAGCAGACAGCAGGACAGAAGCGGCCTTCGAAGAATGATGAACTATAACCCCAGCTCCTGCCTTCCGACTTGGCTCCAGCCCCTTCTCCTACCGCCTCTATTTATTATACATCAGGGTTGGAGTGGGGATTGGTCCCTCAGGGGCTCAAGTTCCTTCTCTCAGCTGGGACAGGAGGTGGCTGCTCAGTCCTGGAGTAGCTCCATGGGTAAAACCGGCTCTAGTTCTGTCCCCAGCTCCACCCTCTGGTCTCCTACTCTCTGGCCCTGTGTTTGGGAAAAATCACTATTATGTCTTAATTCTTTGCCTGTGGGTACGTGAGAGAATGGCTGCCAGTAGTTGTTGGAGACCTGGTAGTGGGAAGGATGTTGTGGGTCACTGGAGAGTGGCCAGTCTTCTCAGCATCCTTTCATCTTTTCCTCTTCCACAAAATCAGTGTCCTGTTTGGGCCAGTGTCTACAGAGCCTCAGTCACACTTGGTTTCTGAGTGCCTCTTTTCTCTTCTGTGTCTTCTCTTCTTCCCTTGCCCTTCCTCCTTGGCTCTTCTGTCCTTTCCTTCCCTGTGCAGACTGGACTATGGTCTTCTTGCCCAAAGACTTATCTGGACTGTCTATAGAGTAAATATGCTCTCATGGTTCATGCGACCCCTGGTAGCTGGAGCAAGCAGGGAACAGACAAGAAGGGAAAGCCCTAGAGCCCCAGATGGGTTGTTGGGCCCAGGACAGTACAGGTCTGGAGAGTGGTTGGCAAGGATGCAAGTATACTGCAGGCACTCGACATCCTTGTCATCCCCAGTTCCTGTGACACCTACCCCTTCATGCTCTTTCCTTCTTCTCCCTGGGCTGACCAAAAATGTGCTATCTACTGTGAGCCCCTTTCCCAAGACCCTGGGGGACGGAGAGACCATGGTGTGAATGTAAAAAAAGCCACCTCACTCTCAGGCAAGCTGTGGGTAAAGAAGAGGGGTCAGGGTTCAACTTGACAGTGTACTTAGCTACGAAGGAGAGCCCCTTGCCCGCTATAACCATGCCTAGAGTGCCTGTCCTCCAGTATTGCACCTGTAGCCGGAGCTAGGGCCACCCCAGTGCAGGGGCAAAGCAAACCTGATGTCAGTCGTTTTGTCTTTTCTACCCTGACCCCACCCCAGTTTCCACCCCACCCCCCCTTTTTTTTTTCTTTTTTTTTTTTTTTTTTTTTTTTTTTTTTTTTTTTTTTTTTTTTTTTGCCACATTGGCAGAGGGACCTAAAGTCCTTCAGTGTTCCCTCCTGTGTGTTGGGTTCTTTCATTAGCAGTTCAGGCTGGTTGGACAGGTTTGAATCAAATTGTACTTTGTTCCATTGTTAATTGAGAAACTGTTTCAATAAAATATTCTTTTCTATAGGTTGTCTGTGTTTGCTTCTTCCCTCCCTTTTTTGTTTGTTTGTTGTGTGTTTTCACACAGGTAGTATATAAGTCAGGTTTACTGAGGTTGGCCTTGGCCTCCTGACCCTCCTGCCTCCACCTGTCCAGTGCTGAAATTGTGAGACACCAAATGCAGGTTATTTTTAGAGATTCATTTTATTTGATTTATATGAGTACACTGTAGCTGTCTTCAGACACTAGAAGAGGGCATAAGATCCCATTACAGATTGTTGTGAGCCATCACTCCAGTCCCCAATGCAGTTTTTAGATTTGGAGTTTGGTTACATTGAAAAAAAGTCATTGTTTGCTGTAACATATTTAGTGTGTTAAGATAGAAAGTTTGAAATCCGTATGAGAAAATGGCTTAAATGAATCTGAGAAGCCCACTGCCAGACTTCCGTGCACAGTTCTTACGATCCATGTGTGTCTCTTACTGCCATATCTCGAATCTGTACTCAAATATTACCAGGCCTCTGATCCAGCACTCTGCAGGTAGAGGCAGGGGATCTGGAGTTTAAGCCTAGCTTGGCTTGCATAGCAAGTTGTAAGCCATCCAGAGGCATGAGACCTTGTCTCAAAACAAAACAACTGAGAGCACAGGCCTTGAATCCCAAGTGCTCAGGAGGCAGAGGCAGGCGGATCTTCAAGGCCAGCCTGGTCTACAGAGCCAATTTCAGGACAGCCAGGCCTACATGGACTCTCTCAGGGAAAAAAAAAAAAAAAAACAACACAAGTGGATAGACAAACCACCCAGACAGATCTGTGAACAGAAAAAAATAGAGAGCTGGCCATGCATGCTGGTACAGGCCTTCAAGCCCAGCACTCAGGAGGCAGAGGCAGGTGGATCTTCAAGGCCAGCCTGGTCTACAAAGGGAGTCCTAGGACATGCAGGGCTCATCATACCGTGAAACGTCTTGAAAAACCAAAACTAAAAATAGCTGGAGAGACTGAACAAAGGCACCTGTGAGTGACAGTTCACATCTGTGAAAGGAAATTACTTATTGGTGACTGACAGCTAATGAAAATGAGGTGGTGCCGGGCGTGGTGGCATGGGCTTAAAAAGTAGAGAATAAGCTGGGCGTGGTGGCGCACGCCTTTAGTCCCAGCACTCCGGAGGCAGAGGCAGGCGGATTTCTGAGTTTGAGGCCAGCCTGGTCTACAAAGTTGAGTTCCGGGCTGGTGAGATGGCTCAGCGGGTAAGAGCACCCTACTGCTCTTCCGAAGGTGATTAGTTCAAATCCCAGCATCCACATGGTGGCTCACAACCATCCGTAACGAGATCTGGCGCCCTCTTCTGGAATGTCTGAGGACAACTACAGTGTACTTACATATAATAAATGAAATAAATCTTTAAAAAATCTTAAAAAAAAAAAAAAAAAGTTGAGTTCCAGGACAGCCAGGGCTATACAGAGAAACCCTGTCTCGAACCCCCCCCCCCAAAAAAAGAAGATGAGGTGGCTTGTTACTTTGTAATTGGTAAGTTCCAATATTGTGGAAAGACACAAGCATGCTTAGGTTTATAATGGTATACTGGCTTAATGTGTGTGTGTTTAGTGTGATTGTGGTCATGTGGTTGAATGAGAATATTTTTGTTTTTACAGCAATATAGCCCAAAATTGTAATTCAAGTTTAATGATGCGGCAACTAGCTTTCATACAGGCATGTTATGGATATTTATTGAGGAAAATTAGGTAAACTTTACCTAATGTTTGTCAAGAAGTCAAGTTATTCTTGAAACCTTGGGGTAGGTTTGAAACTTTCCCAAATAAATAATAGATTGGTTAGTCTGAGTAGTAATTACAGAGCTGATACACACACAAGGGGGGTGGAGTTTATTTTTTGAGATTTGTCTTAACAACCATAAGAGAAGCTTAACACATAAGAGAACTATATTTTTGGCCAGGCAGTGGTGGCACACGCCTTTAATCCCAGCACTTGGGAGGCAGAGGCAGGTGGATTTCTGAGTTCGAGGCCAGTCTGGTCTACAGAGTGAGTTCCAGGACAGCCAGGGCTACACAGAGAAACCCTGTCTCAAATTCCCCCCACCCCAATAAAATGTATTGACTTCTCTTCCAGAGTTCCTGAGTTCAATTCCCAGCAACCACATGGTGGCTCACAACCATCTGTAACAGAGTCTGATGCTCTCTTCTGGTGTGTCTGAAGACAGCTACAGTGTACTTATAAGTAAATAAACAAATAAATCTTAAAAAGAAAAAAAAAGTACCCTTAACCGTTGAGCTAACCCAGCCCAGCCCCAACGAACAATTTTTTTTTAGTTATATGTGTATGTGTGGCATCTGCACACATGAATTAGAGGTGGTTGTAAACCATTCTGTGCAAGTGCTAGAAAACAAACTCCTGTGCTCTGCAAGAGCAGTATGTGCTCTTAAGTGCTGAACCCTCTCTGTCTTTTAAGTGCTGAGATTACAAAGCTACTATGCCTAAGGGGAGATTCCTTGTTCCAATTCAATCTCTCTCTGTACCTCCCCTCTCTGTCTCTCTGTCTCTGTCTCTCTGTCTCTCTGTCTCTGTCTGTCTGTCTCTCTCTCTCTCTCTCTCTCTCTCTCTCTCTCTCTCTCACACACACACACACACACACACACACAGGCTTGTGAGCCTTAGATGCTCTAACACTGAGTTACCTCCCCAACCCTAGAACCTAGGCTGACCTCAAACTCAGATCCCCCTGCCTTTGCCTCCCAAGTGGTGGGATTAAAGGCCTATGTCACCACACCTGGCTTCCCTGGAGCTTTCCCTTGAAGAAACTCCGTCCTTGGTTCTGTCACCTACCTAAGAGCAGGAGCCTGGTATATACCAGGCCTCAGGTTAGTAGATACTTAAGAAGTTCAGGACTGGTGGAGCCCTAGTTTATCTCCTTTTCCCCCTGACTTTGAGTATTCTAAACAACCTTTGCTCTCCAATCTGGAATACTTTAAAAAACAAAAACAAAACAAACTTCATTCGTTTTCCTGTGGGATGCTATGATAAAAGAAAATTCTGAGACATCTTAAATTCAACTATAAAGGCAAAAAGCAAAAAGAGAAAAGAAATGGTAGTGGGTTCTTGTTTGCATTCGTCAGAGTCTCACTATGTGTATTGGGTTGGCCTGGAACTCACTATGTAGAAGAGGCTGGCCTTGAATTTACAGAGATCTTCCTGTTTCTGACTTCAGAGTCCTGTTGGGATTGAAGGTTTTGGCAGACATGCTTGTTTTTGTTGTGTTTCATGTAACTCAAAGCGGCCTCAAACTTGCAGTTGAGTTAAGGGTGACCTTGAACTTCTCATCCTACACAGAAACTATAAGAATTTCCTGTAGACTGTCCACCCATCACATAATCACATACTCCCTCTGTATGTGTCAAAACTCATACTGAACAGTGAGTTCTAGGTTGAAAAGAGGATTTATTTTTGCACTTGTCTAGCCTGCCTTTGTCCATCAGTTGAACAAACACACTGCATTGTCTTTTTTTTTTTTTTTTTTTTGGATTTTCGAGACAGGGTTTCTCTGTGTAGCCCTGGCTGTCCTGGAACTCACACTGTAGACCAGGCTGGCCTTGAACTCAGAAATCCGCCTGCCTCTGCTGCATCGTCATTTTTTTTTTTTTAATTAATGCATGCTTTCTCTTTGACAGGGTCTTATCTGTCAAGATTATCCGTTCTCATCTTGAACTGGCTCTGTAGCTCAGGCAGGCATTGAATTTGTGAACTCCCTGCCTCATCCTTCTGAGGAGTGGAACCCAGATTGTGGTTCTGGGCTACTTGGTCAAGGTCAGCTTTAACTTTTCTGATCTCTCAGAAATCATCTGTGGAGCCCTTAAAGGATTGGAGATTGGTGCTGACCGTGAACAGCTGTCTAAGACTGTTAGACTATGGTGGGTCCAAGTCAGGTTATAAGCATGTCTGTAACCCTAGGCACTTGGAGGCAGAGGTAGGAGGATCACCCTCCTGATTCCAAGCTATAACCTGGTCTCCACAAAGTAGTGGTTCAAGGACTGGAACATGAGGTTGGAGCCAGGCGTGGTGGCA
>LR749787.1:651619-713063 GCA_902729485.2 Mus minutoides | reverse complement strand
ATCTCAAAGGAATATTCCAGGCTGTCCTCTGACTCCACACCCACGGTAACACATACACACCCAACACATACACATCACATGACCATTAAAAAGATTTTAAAAGAACTCGAGGTTTCGTCGGAATTCTTTTAAATGCTGAGACTATATTGTTTTGTCTCTGTTCCGACTAATCTGACCACGAATTAAAACTCCAAATTGTGCTGAATTTATTTCCCAGAGAAAACACCATGCCTCTACAAGCAGGGAATATTTCTTTAGTTTCCTGAATCTGCACCCTAACAGGAGGCACTTTATAGACACTGATCGACGAAGCGTAATAGGTCATGTGGTGCTCAGCCTATAAGCGGCACTGTCCTTTCACTGGAAGCTGCTTGACAGGCAGGATGACGTCTCCATCCCAGGGTGGACAGTAGTCCGCCCAACTCTGTGCGTGCGCACCAGCCTTACTCGAGTCCCGCCCCATCCCTCTAGGGGTTACCGCCTCCGTCCAGGTAGGGGTGGCATACGAAGGAGGGGCGTCAGTGAGGGCGGGACTAGAGGGCAAATCTGGGGCTCCCCTGACTTCCGACTACGCCGGAGGCTGTCCGGGTGACTGCCCTTCCGGGATGGCGACAGTTCCACAGCCCAGGGACAGCGGTCTTGCAGATGCCGCGCCCTCCTGGCTGCAGCGCACAGTCTCCGCAGCTCTCTTGCTCCTGTCCCCAGGACCCGCAGTTCCCAGCCTGGAGTCGGGTGTCCCGGGTGGCTTGAGGACACGGGGTGCTTGGCAGGTGCCGAGCGGCGCCGCCTGTCCATCCTGACTGGCAGAGCCTAGGCTGGCAGAGCGAGGGGCCTCCCGAGGCTACGTGCGGCTCCTCTCGCCTACGCCTTGTGCTCCAGCGGCTGCGCAGCGGAGCAGAAAGCTGCGGTGGCGTGCTTCGGGGACCCACAGCCCCGCAGTACGGACGCCCTAATGATGTCGCAGGGTAATAGGGATCCAGAGGCAGTTCCAAGGGGCTCTCACCCAGACCTAAGCCCTAAGCGCGCCTTCTGCGTGTCACTGCGGGGTGAACTGAGGGGCTTGTCCCCCGTTTAATTTTGCAACTTACTGCAGTTATCTCGCTCCTTACTTACTGTTGTTCCTTGCACATTTCAGTGACCGAGGCTAGCCTCAGTGGAAAAAGGGGAATGGGAAATTCCAGAAATAAACGATAGGCTTTAAGAAACGTTTACTATGGTGCCTCATTGTGTTTTATTATTTACTTACTAGGTCTAATTTATGTATTTACGTTTTATCACTGTGTGTATAAGGAAAGTGTATGTAGGCGCTGTTAACTACTACCATGAGGGGTTCAAGAAATATATCCCCCGATGAAGTGGATACCTATTAGGAAACTACTCCATTGTGTGCTAAGTATTGCGTGAAGGCTCAGCAGTGGGGGTGGGGTTGTTTTTAAGGTATGTGGCTGATTGAATGAGCCTGGGGGGGGGGGGGAGGAACCAATTTAGTGCCTTTCACAATGCCCGGCAGCCTGGCACCGCAAATGAACTTGAGAGAATGAGAAAGTTCATTGACCAAGGGAGTAGGGCTTTACTGAGAGCTCGCTCTGCTCATCCTACTCCAGCCTCCCCTGGGCTTGTGCAGACAAAAGTAATTAGGCTGAGCCTTTAATCACAGCTGGCTTCACAGGCAAGAAGACTTGGGAAAGGAGGGAAGAGCAAGCAGTCCTGGGGACCCTCTCCTCCCCCCTGGTTTGGCTCTCAGTAACCTACTGTTTTCTTGTCTCCCTCAGGACACTGGGTTCCCTGGTTGCTGCCCCAGGCTTAATGATTGTCCAGAAGGCGGCTATAAAGAGCCTGGGTGGAGGAGAGAGAGCGCGCAGAAAAACACAGCTCAGCAGATCCAGGCACTAAAGAGAGCTAGCTGCAAACAGGAGCAGTCGAGAGTCTGTGGTCAGAAGCACTGCCAGAGTGGGCCAGCAGGGCCAGCTTTTGCTACCATGGCAGCCCAAGGCTACGGCTACTATCGCACTGTCATATTTGCGGCCATGTTTGGAGGCTACAGCCTGTACTACTTCAACCGCAAAACCTTCTCCTTTGTCATGCCCTCTTTGGTGGATGAGATCGCTCTAGACAAGGACGATTTGGGTAAGCCGTGGAAGGGCAGGGTGGTGGGCTGTGGGATACACCATTTGGAGTATGGTTTGTCCAAGCTTGGGGTGTTTCAAGCCTGTATCAGGTGCAGAGGCTGAGCTCCATGTGCATGGGTGTGGGTGTACATGTGAGGCCAGTGCTTAGCTGGTGTATATGCCTGGCACCCACACGTGCCCAGGAGGCGCTAACTGGAAGTGGGCAGCAAGGTTTTCACACCTGTGCATGCATGCTGCACCTGCAGGTCACAGTAGACACTGGGAGAGTAGCACCATGATTTGATGTGCCCTGCCATGCTACCCGCCAGGGGGAATAAGACCTTTGACTCTAGAGCCCTTCGCATTCAGACGTGTTTGGGCTTCTGCAGGCATTCAGAGTGAGGTGGGAACTGCAAATTGCAGGGAGAAAGAAAGAAATCCAAGAGGCTGAGAAGGCCCGAGTCAGCCTGGGCCTGTGATGCACGGCTCAGCAGGCAGGAGAGTGTCAAATCTGGGAAGGAACCTGTCTCACCCTGCCAGGCACCTGTACACACCTGACCCCTTCCCTTCCTCCACCCCTCCTGTGCCTCTGCCCTGTCCCTAACCCCTCAGGTGTCCTGCTCCCTGCTCCCCTTCGCTGCAGGGCTCATCACAAGCAGCCAGTCGGCAGCCTACGCCATCAGCAAGTTTGTGAGTGGGGTGCTGTCAGATCAGATGAGTGCCCGCTGGCTCTTCTCCTCTGGGCTGCTCCTGGTCGGTCTGGTCAACGTAGTCTTCTCGTGGAGCTCCACAGTATCAGCCTTTGCTGCTCTCTGGTTTCTTAATGGTTTGGCACAGGGGCTGGGCTGGCCCCCCTGTGGGAAGATTCTGAGGAAGGTGAGTACATCTGTCCAGCCTGTGGGGGTGGGCACCCAGTGGGCACTTGGGAGCACCTCTTCTTACACAACCCTTCCACCCCTAACCTAGCAGGTTCCTTAGGAGTTCCCTGCCAGCTCCTGCTGCTCTCAGGATATTTTAGGAGCCTGAGGGTGGTGGGATCGGGTGGCAGATGAGGGACTGGGTTACGCCAAGTAGAAGCACTCTTCCCCTCATCCCTGTAATGTGAGTGTCTAGGTCTGCCACACTCTGTGTGGCCTCTAAGCCAGGCACCTATTCTGTTCCCCTCTGCCTCACAGTGGTTTGAGCCATCACAGTTTGGCACTTGGTGGGCCGTGTTGTCAACCAGCATGAACCTGGCTGGAAGTTTGGGACCTATCTTGGCAACGATCCTCGCCCAGAGCTACAGCTGGCGCAGCACACTGGCCCTGTCTGGGGCACTGTGTGTGGTTGTCTCCTTCTTCTGTCTGTTGCTCATCCACAACGAACCTGCTGACGTTGGACTCCGAAATCTGGACCCTGCCCCCTCCAAGGGCAAAAAGGGTAAGCCTCTACCAAGCTGACTCCTGGAGCACCTTCCTTTGCCCCTGGCTCCGCACGATTTTGTTAGGACTAGCCTTTGCCTTGCCCTGTGCTTGCCCATGGATGTAGGCGAAGGAATGGTAATGGAGATTGGGTGGGAGAAGTAAAGATTCTATCCTGAAATCAGAGCCAGCGCATCCTGGGCCTTCTCTGACAGCACAGATCTCTCCATTCTGGGTAACCCCCTAAGTTTAAGCAGTTTGGGTGCCTTCTTCTATCTGCACCGTCCTCACTTCCTTTCATTTGCATTGAGGTAGGGGAGAGGGACACAGGGCTTTAAGGGGGTGCCCCACATCAATCCTGGTGGCGCTCACAGTGCTCACTGCTCCTGGTGGCAGCTGGTTAATGAATGGTGATGGTACAGTGGGGGAAGCCCAGCAGGAGCAGAGCCCAAATCCTAGCTGGCCTCTTCCCACCTCCAGGCTCATCAAAGGAGGAGAGCACCCTACAGGATCTGCTGCTGTCCCCCTATCTCTGGGTGCTGTCCACTGGCTACCTCGTGGTCTTCGGAGTAAAGACTTGCTGTACAGACTGGGGCCAATTCTTCCTTATCCAGGAGAGAGGGCAGTCCGCCCTTGTGGGTAAGATGAGTGTTTAGACAGAGAAGGGTGTATAAACCAGGTGCCAATGCAGGAGATGGGATCTCCGCCCTTTCTCCCTTTCTCTACTTCCTCCTTAAGGCTGGGCATCCTTGGAGGTGGGCCTTTACCTTGGGATAACCTCAATGGGAAATACCTTTTCACTCTTTTCCCTTCCTCCTCCCCACAACTCCCCATGCAGGTAGCTCCTACATCAGTGCCCTCGAGGTCGGAGGCCTTGTAGGCAGCATTGCAGCTGGCTACCTGTCAGACAGGGCCATGGCGAAGGTGAGTGGGCAGGACGAACTGTGAAGAGAAGCCCTTTGAGGCTTCCTCGCATGGCTGGGCCAGCCAGTGGAGATGAGAGTCCTGGCATATGAGGTGGTTGGCATAGAGGGTAGACATTGGGTGAGATGGGAGTGATTCCAGGTTTCTCTTGACCTGCCTTGGTGATGTGGAGATAAAGCCAGTGGGAAAGAGACCCAGAATCTCTCTCCCTAGTTAGTAGGCTTCTCTGCCCCAAGAAAACTAGGGGTGGCAGTGGACTAGGTACAGCTCCCTAGCACGTGTCCCATGCCTGCCCCAAGGTGGAGGAAGGGATGTTGTGGAATTTGGCCTCAGAACACGGAGCAGCTCCCAGGGCCTCCCAGAGCTGTCTGGGTCCAAGAACTGTGACAGATTGCCAAAGAGCTGTCAGCAATAGCCCTGCTGTGTCAGAGTCCAGGGGTGGGGGTGTTTTGCCCTGCTTGGAGGGCCTGATATGGCTGGTACTGTATCCATAGGCAGGGCTGTCTCTGTATGGGAACCCTCGTCACGGCCTGTTGCTGCTCATGATGGCTGGGATGGCAGCATCCATGTTCCTCTTCCGAGTAACGGTGACCAGTGACTCACCCAAGGTAAATAGAGAGCCTGGCTGGCTGCAAGGTACAAGGAGAGGAAGTAGGACATTCTTCTCTGGGCCAGCTCCTTCTCCCTTTGCAGTTCTGTTTGTACCTTATTTTCTCTCTTTGGTACTTTGTGTCTCGCCTCCACTCTGGGCCTGGTTTTCTTCTCTTTCCTCTGCTCTCCAGGATGCTTTCTGGACTCCTGCTCTCCATCCTCTGGCTGAGCTCACGGGCTTTACGGAGCATGAGGTGCCTTAAAGATATCTCTGGTTTTCCTCCTGGTCTGTCGCACTTTTGTTTCACCCCTATCTTGCTCTTAATTAGCCCTGCTTGCACAAAGTCTGAAACAGCCAGCATCCAACTCTGAGGGGTGACACTCTCCCCTGTGCTTGTCCACCTAGACCTCTGGGGTTGGCTCATTCACTGTGGGGTGAGGATGGCTCCCGACTATGCTTTGTCTAGTTTGTTCCTGATGGCTAGGCCCTTTTTCCTCAATAGGCACCTGTGGGCTCTCTAGTTCTCATGCCTCCTCTCGCTCCTCTTGCAGATCTGGATCCTGGTGTTGGGAGCCGTGTTTGGTTTCTCTTCTTATGGTCCCATTGCCTTGTTTGGAGTCATAGCTAATGAGAGTGCACCTCCCAACTTGTGTGGAACCTCTCATGCTATTGTGGGACTTATGGCCAATGGTAAGTCCTTCACTTGCCTTGCTCGGGCCCATTAGAGGCAGAATGCCTCCCATGGGGCTCAGCTGCTTCTCCTTCTCCTGCAGTGGGTGGATTTCTGGCTGGCTTACCCTTCAGCACCATTGCCAAGCACTACAGCTGGAGCACAGCCTTCTGGGTGGCAGAAGTAGTTTGTGGAGCCTGCACAGTTGTCTTCTTCTTGCTTCGAAATATCCGCACCAAGATGGGCCGAGTATCCAGGAAGGCAGAGTGAATCGAGTACTCGCTATGGAGCATCCTCAACTGCAGCCTTACTGGCAGGCCACAGGAAGGGAGAGCGGCTGCTCTGGCTAACACAGAACCTTTACGTTTCTTTGTCTGCACTGTCTTTCTGGACCTCCAGTGCTGCAGGTTACCAGTGGCTAATGAGGTCCTGACTCCCCATCCCATGCTCTATTTAAAATGATGACGTTTTGGTTCTAGACTCCATCAGCTTCTGTTTCTACCTTCTGGCAGACAGACAACTCCTGAATTCAGGGCATCTCCTATACCCTTCTACCTTTCCTAGATCTGATCTCCTAGTGAGGTGAACCTGCCTCTGCAGACGCAGAGTATTCATGGCCTGTGGTTTCTGCCGTACCCCAAGGCTTCTTGTCAGGGGGCAAAATTGTTGCCAATACCTCAGTCCCTAAGGGAGGAGAGGAGGCCACCACTCTCATCAATACCCTGGGACAAAAGGGAGGAATACAGAGGGCAAACCGACTTGTATAGATTTAATAAAACTAGATTTGATACTAAACAGTCAGTGGCTTGTCCTTTCAATGAGAGACATAAACTAGACAAAGTTTTTCTTGGGAAAGTATTCTTATTAGTATATGTTTTTTCCACCCCCAAAAGGAAAGACTTTTCTCTGGAGTAAGACAGCAGAAGTATAGATGGACCCTTTTAAGTACAAGCTCAGCATGCAGCTAATGCTGTACACGTCTAGGTTGCAGGTAGGTTAAATAGCTTTAAGGAAGGGGGCTCTGAAAGCATGGGTCCACGCTTAGGCCATCAGTAACTGGCTCGAGAACTTTGAAGCACAGGTATTTTATAATTTGCTAAATTCTGTAAGAGAATAGAATAGAATGTACACCGTGGGGTCAGAGTACATACTGAGATAAAATTTAGCTTGATTTCAAGTGCAAGTAAGTGTCCTATCATTCACCACAGCCACCGCAGGCCCCCAGAAAATCAGCAGCTTTGGGACCGCCTCTAATTCTGCTAGTTTGTTTAATAAACATCATTTGTCTTGCTTTCTACTAGAAGACAGTACTTTACATTCACAGAATGCCTTTAGCAGTTCTGCCTTCCCCTCCCCTGCCTTTCTCCCAAATGATCAGTTAGGACAGAAAACACTAGAACAAAGGAATATTTATTACAGCATTGCTAAGCCAGTTTCCTCCATAAATAAATCTGTACAGGGAAGGACTGTGATATATACAGAGGGGCAGAGAACACAGCATTCGAGCCCAGGATCTGTCCCCTTCACCAGGCTCTGTGGTCTACCATTTTCAAGTATATTAGCAAGGCTGCTGCAATGGGATCCTCACCGAGTAGACATGGCAAAGCCCTCAGGAGCACGTCTCAGAACTTAGGGTGTCCATTCCAGGTTCATCCTATGACCCAGGTCCAAAAGTGCCAGCCTTCTCTGCCACCTCTAGAGCTAGCTTCAGGTTTTGGTCAAACAGCTCACATCTAGGTCAGACCCAGAAGACAAGAAACTGAGGGATGAGACTTCCACCACAGGGTAGAGGCAGAACTGGTAGGGACAACCTGAAGAACAGGAAGCCTAAGGAAACCCTGTGTTCTCCAGGAAAACAGAGCTGGTCACTACTGTCTTTTCCTAAAAGCAGTACTTGGCCACACTTTAAATGACTTGGGAGATAGCACAAAGCTTTGGCAGTTATCGGGGAACGGGGCTACCTACCTGATAGGCATTTCCAAGGAGTAGAATGGATTCTTGAGGGCAAAGTCTGAGTAAATTTCATAAATTTTTCGGAGAAGAGAATCTATTCCAGCTTGCCTAGGGTCTGCCAGGACCACAAACTTGATCCCTGGAGAAAAGACAGGAATGGTTACCCAAGGACAGAGAATGCATCAAATACCATTCTGTACTTTTGCAGCCCTTTTAGTATTATAAACTACTATCATAAGCCCATTTTTTTTTCTTGTCCTTACTGTCACATAAAGCAGCAAACAAAGGAGGCTAGAGATGGGGTGACTTCACTCTCACTGGGTGACTGAGTGACCAGACTCAAGATCAGCTGCCATTCTCAGACTTGCAGTTCCTCTGCAGACATAGGATTACTGAAGGCAAGCTCTGAGGGCCCAGCTATCCACACCAAGGAGTGGAACAATTAAGTAGAATCCAAAGGCCACATCTACTTGGCCTTCAAATTTGACTTAGAATGCACACCTTCCAAAATGGGAGAAGCCTACCAATCTGGATTGTACCCAAGCCCAGGACAACCAGGGTCGAGCATGCTGGCTGACACAAACAAAGTCAGCCTTGGACTACAGAGTGGCTTAGGGGCTGGGCAGTGGTGGCACACGCCTTTAATCCCAGCACTTGGGAGGCAGAGGCAGGCAGATTTCTGAGTTTGAGGCCAGCCTGGTCTACAGAGTGAGTTCCAGGTCAGTCAGGAAACCTTGTCTCAAAAAACCAAACCAAACCAAACCAAACCAAACCAAACCAAACAAAAAAAAAAAAAAACCACCAAAAAACAAAACAAACAAACAAACAACAAACTAAGAGTGGCTTTTTAAAAAGGAGTGTGTTGTACATGTGTGCCCGGGAAACCTGACAACATCCCTGTGGTTTACCTAAGCTTTCTCGGGTCAGTCCCTAGGTCCATACTGGACCAATCTGCCCTGTCTATCCCTATAACCTCTGTAGGCACATACCTGTCAGTGTTTGGAAGCAGTGCAGTTTGAATGTGTCTGTTTCCAGCATCTCAATGCCTGAACTGCCCTGTTCCGGAGACAGCTGGGAACCAATGGCAAAGAGCCTGTATGCAAAAGAGGTAAAGTTGGGAATATACCATATGACATGAAGACAAAGTCCTCAAACTTTTCCACTCAAGTACCCAATCTTTGGAGGAATTCATGTTCCAGGGACGGTCAGGAGAAATACTATGAATAGCCTAGCAGGAATGTCAACATTTCTTTCAGGTTCATCTCCCTTCTGTACACATTATATATTATACATTTTGCTATGAAACATTGTTTCCTTAAGATTTAATTTTTATTTATTTTATTTACCATGTCAGTTACCTGGTGACAATAAAGTCACTTCATCTCTAGCCTCCTCTGTAGGCTGCTTTATGCAGCAATAAAAACTAAAAATGGGCTTATGGAAGTGTATGAGTGTTTTTGCCTGCATGTATGTATGTGTACCACGTATGTGCCTGGTGACTATGGAAGCCAGAAGCCATCAAGTAAGTCCCTTCTAATAGGAGTTGGTTGTGAGCCACGGCGTGGATGCTGGCTCTCTGCAAGAGCAGCAAGCACTAAACCACCTTTCAAGCCCCGAACTGAAACATTTTATACTAAAAGTGGTAGCTAAAGCCAACATGCTACGGAATACGTGCATGGCTATTGCTATGTCAACACACCTTACAACCGTAGGCAGTTTCAGGAAGACCTTCAATGTCCACTTAATTTAATTACCTAACCGGTGCTGGTGGCCAAGAGGACAAAACGCTGACTGGGCAAAAATCCAACTACCTCAAACCTGGGTATAGTTGACATGTCTTCATGAAAAGAGCTCAGCCACTTAAAGAGGTACAAAGTGATTGTCAGTACACAAATAAACACTTTAGCCAGCCTAGAGACGGATACACTAATCGGGGGGAGGAAATGTTTAAAAGGGGTAGGGACACTTACGAGTGGAACATCGAGGCCAGCATAAGCTTCTCGTTAGAGGTAAGTCGGGGCCGGCCGAATCGGATGGAAACCGGGTAATTCGCTGGGTTACCCAGATACTCCAGCACCTCTTTCCCGTCGGCCGTGTACTTGCCATTCACATCCATGCCATTGATGGCCAATACCGCATGGCCCACTACCAGAAGAGTGGCTAAGGATCAGTGATGGTCCGGGCCACTCCCCGTCCCGTTTACTCCCACTCCCATTCATTCACACCCACTCCCACCCCGCACCAGCCCGCACCGGCCCACCTCCACAGCGCCGGCCCCGCCCTCGAGCCCAGCCCACCCCGGATGCCGTCGCGCTGGCCGAAAGCGACCAGCACACGTTCGTCGTGCAGTTTCAGCAGCAGGTCCAGCGGGTAACTGAAAGTCTTCTCAGCCTCAGCCCGTGGCGAGTAGCTGTCCCACTGGTAAATCAGGCCGCCGGCTTTGTTCACCACGTACACGCTAAAAATCGCCATCACTGCGCAACCGATTGGGTACTACGATCCCGCCCCTTCCAGGCGCTCCAGTCCCGGAACTGGTGTCATAGCCTCGCCTCTGCTCCTAAAGCGCACGCGCAAACCAAGGTCTCGTCGTTCTAATAAACGAATTTCTGGGAACTAGCCTACTGTATTTCTCAATGACAGAGAAAAGAATTAGTGGCTGTCGGGTGGGGCCCGCAGCAGAGTGCAGCAATTTTGCGACCAGCCACAGTTTGCAGGTTGGAAGCCACGCCCCCTACCCCGTCCCGCAAGAGGTGGAGTTTAGCCAAACCATGGCCCCACCCCTTGCCCCGGAAGTATTCTCTCGCGGCAGAGGTTTCTGGGATTGTTGGCTCATCGGGCTTCCTTTTTTCCCGACATCTTAGTGAGGCTGCGGTGGTCCGCACGACTCTCTGAGCTTCGCCATGGTAAGGCCCGCGAGGGTTGAGCAGTGGGGTTTAGAGGGCCGAGCGGTGCTGGGGGTAGGTGGAGGCGACCCTACACGATTGCTTTGTGGCCCGCGGGTCTGCCTCTCCGGGCGGCTGCCGCCATCGTGTCCATGTGCTCCGGCGGCGCCGCCTGGGTGGGTGAAGGACTGCAATCGGGCTGCGTGGGACCACCATGTGACTGGTCTGCACTCCCGCTTTCTTCCTCTAGCCGCCCAAAGACGACAAGAAGAAGAAAGATGCTGGGAAGTCGGCCAAAAAGGACAAGGACCCAGTAAATAAATCTGGTGGCAAGGCCAAGAAGAAGGTAGGCAATAGCTATTTGTACTAGGAATCTGTGGGATCTGTCGTGAACTTGTGTTGTAATTTTTTATCCCCCAGATACCGAATTCTAAAATCATACTGTTGACTTATTTTCTCTCTACTCATTTTTATCACTTCAAGAATACGGTGGTGTAATTCTTTCATAAAGTAGTGATATTCAACCTTCCTAATGTTGCAACCCTTTTAAGATGGTTCCCCTTGACCACCAACCGTGAAATTATTTTTTATTTTGGTTTTTCAAGACAGGGTTTCTCTGTATAGCCCTGCCTGTCCTGAACTCACTCTGTAGACCAGGCTGGCCTCGAACTCAGAAATCCGCCTGCCACTGTCTCCCGAGTGCTGGGATTAAAGGTGTGCGCCACCACGCACGGCTCATGAGATTATTTTTGTTGTTGCTACTTCATAGATAGTTTTGCTACTGCTACGAACTGTAATGTATATGTCTGGTCTTCAGGGTTATCTGATAGCGACTCCAAAGTTGCCAATGCATTAAAGCCACAAAGTCTCTAATTTACCTGAGATGATCCAGACAGAGCTCTCTCAGATGCTTGATGTTAGGGAGCAAAGGGATGGTTCTGACTGGTTCTCATTTGTTTTGATGAGCAGAAGTGGTCCAAAGGCAAAGTTCGGGACAAGTTGAACAATCTTGTCCTGTTTGACAAAGCGACATACGACAAGCTCTGTAAGGAAGTCCCGAACTATAAGCTTATTACTCCAGCCGTGGTCTCTGAGAGACTGAAGATTCGCGGTTCCTTGGCCAGGGCAGCCCTCCAGGAGCTCCTTAGTAAAGGTAGGTGATGTGCCATGGTCATCTTGTTGGGAGCAGCATGACTGGGAAGACTTGTGAAGGATAGACCGACTTCCAAAGTCTTAGGTTTTAGTCAGGACCCTGCAGTCCTTCAATTCCTGACCCTTTTTCCACTTCTCTGCTAATTGGGATTAAAGGTGAGCGCCCTGCTCCATGTTATTTTGGAATGCCGCACCTCTGGTGTTTTGGCTATAGTTTTAAGTACATGCATTGACTACTTACAGCAAGGTCTTCCGCAGATAGGGTCTAGTTGTTGTCACAAGTATAAACTATGGTCCTTAACATAGAGGTGGTGGCCCCTTAAGTCTGTGCCAAGGATGTGGAAGAGCTCCGCAGTTACTCCTGTAACCACAACACTTCCATGGCAAGATGGACTTACCCAGGAGCTCTCAGGCCAGCTAGCTTAGCATGTTGTGTGCTGTATAGCAGCATGAGACATACTGCCTCAACAAGGTGGAAGAGTAAGACTGATTCCTGATAAGGTGACTCCCCCTACAGTCAAACACACTAAATTCATAGTAAATCCTAAAAGCACTTACATTGATGGCTCACTTGTTGGTCCTCCTGTCCCAGACAGTTTCTCTCTCTTTTTTTTTTTCTTTCTTTCTTTTTTTTTTTCCCTTGTTCCGATCAACCCCGCTCACTCTGCTCGCTCCGGCCAGCCCCACTTGTTCCCGCCAGCCCCACTTGCTCCCGGCCGCCCCCGTACAGCCTCCGCTTGTTCCAGTTTCTCTTATAGACCAGGTCTGACTCTGTCTCCCAAGTGTTGGGATTATGGGTGCATGCTTGTGAGCCCAGCACATTGAAGGCTAAAAGGATCAGCACCAAATCCCAGGCCAGCTTGGAATTTAGAATATGACCGGGCACCCTAAGAATTGTTAAGGAATCCGAGTGTGGTGGCGCATGCCTTTAATCCCAGCACTCGGGAGGCAGAGGCGGGTGGATTTTTGAGTTCGAGGCCAGCCTGGTCTACAGAGTGAGTTCCAGGACAGCCAGGGCTAGACAGAGAAACCCTGTCTCGAAAAACCAAAAAAAAAAAAAAAAATTGTTAAGGAATTCTGTTTGGAGAAGAAATAGGAAATGTAAGTTCAGCATCTGCTGTATGAAGAAATCTGGTAGCCTTTGAGCTGAAGAGATGCCTCCAAACCCTCTCTATACCAGCCCCAGAGCATCAGATTTCCTTCTCAGATACCAGTTGCACGTGTATAAGGCAAGAACCTTCAAACACGTTGAATTTTCTCCTTAGGACTTATCAAGCTGGTTTCAAAGCACAGAGCCCAAGTGATTTACACCAGAAACACAAAGGGTGGAGATGCCCCAGCTGCTGGTGAAGATGCATGAACAGGTAGGGACAAAGGTTGGTGTTGAAGCATCACATGTTCCCTTTATGAGATGTTTGGGTTATGACTTTTTTGTTTGTTTTTTTACAGGTTCAATCAGCTGTACGTTTGGGAAAATAAAACTTTATTGAATCAAATGAATGGGTGCATCTGTTTCCTAAGGCAGCTGGGGAGGATTTGGTCTTAGGAATAATAGCTGGAATGGGTTCATTGGCCATGAGATGAGATGGAGCCTTCAGCTTTTCCCTTTACGCGGCGGCTGCTTGCTTCTTGTGGCAGCTTCAGTTTTGAATTGATGCCTGAAAGGAAATGAAGACTTATTAGCAAGACTAACATCTTCAAGGAGGTAGCCAGTTAAAGTCTAGACACTTATGCATACCTGGACTGCCAGCGGCGTCCATTATTCCAGACTCTGCCAAAAGAGGGCAGCCAGCCTGCACTGGTGTTGGAACTGTGATCAAAATTGGCACCAACTCTATCTGGAGGGAGTTTCTTCAGTTTTTGTTTTTCCTCTGCAAATAGGAAATACATGTTTAGCTTGGTTTAAAGACAGCTAAGTAGCTAGGCCTACAGACACGTACTACGGCCCTGCAACTAGCTCAGGAAATTCATTATGAAGGCCTGAAACGGGTGGCTTGCTTACTTTCTTTGAGAAATTCCTCATAGGAGGGTCCTATTGGGAGACTTCCAGAGCTCTGCTCCTCCTCTTGGATCATCCAGGGAGGTGTGGCACCTACAACAAAGCCAAGCCCTTTAAGCTCCACAATATGGCATAACACATTCCAGATAGATGTGCTCAAAAATAAACTGGCTGTAACCATGTGTGTGCGCACACGCACCCCATGCCTGTACACCCCCATCCTAGTATCTACTGAGGTTACAAGAGGACAGTTGGAGGGCTGGTGAGACAGCTCATGGTTAAGAGCACTGACTGCTCTTCCAAAGGTCCCGAGTTCCATTCCCAGGAACCACATGAGAACCATCTGTAATAGGACCCAATGTCTTCTGGTGTGTCTGGAGAGAGCCATAGTGTACTAGTCATAAATTAAGAGGACAGTGGATCCCCTGAGACTGAACCTGTTTTGCCATCACCAGATCTGGTGACTTGAGACAGGGTTTCCACCTTGGCCATCCAGACTGGTCTCAAGTTTCACCTGCTTCTACCTCCCCAAGGTGTTTTTTCTTTTCCCCCAATGCTTTGTTTTAAAGTAAAAATGCTAATAGAATATAAGCTTCAATGGAAGCCCTGAATTGCCAGGCAGTGGTGGCCTTTAATCCCAGCACTTGGGAGGCAGAGGCAGGTGGATTACTGAGTTCAAGGCCAGCCAGGGCTCACCGAGAAACCCTGAATCAAGAATAGGGGGGGGGGGGGCTCGTCTGATGACTCAAGCATCATAATACTTTTTTTTTTTAAGTTTTATTACTATATTTAGATAACACTGGCTGTCTTCAGCACCAGAAGATGTCTTCAGATCTCATTTTGGATGGTTGTGAGCCACCATGTGGTTGCTGGGATTTGAACTCAGGGCCTTCAGAAGACCAGTCAGTGCTCTTAGCCTCTGAGCCACCTCTGCAGCCTGCATTATTGTATTCCATTAAAATACTTTGCAGTATAACTTCTTTTGGAAGGAGTACTTATAAGTGTATACTGAACTCTTTAAAGGTATACACCCCAGCATTACAGTAACCTCTACCTTGCATAACTGGCAAGTAGCTGGTACATGCAGTTAGTACTTTAGTCACCTGTTTTAAGTTTCTCAAGTTGATTAATGGTTTGACTATGTACTTCAACCTGGCTTCAAAATGAAGACCTCCCTGCCTTAGTGCTGGAGTTACAGCTAGGGTTGCTGGCCAGCACCTCTCCATTCCATAGTACCGGGGCTAAGGTCGTGCCTACACAGCAAGTGCTCTGAGCCATTTCCTCAGCTCTTGCAAGTTTTGATCTATTCTGGATACAAATTCTTGAATAGGTAACAGTAGACCAAAAAAGTTATTTAAAGGTAGTGATGGGGCATGCCTTTAGTCCCAGGCAGAGGCGGGTGGATCTCTATCTAGGCCAGCATGGTCTACAGAGTTAGTCTCACAATGGCCAGGACTACAGAGAAAACCTGTCTCAGAAAACTAAAAGGGAAAACAAAACCCCAACAAACTAGTTAGATGTCTAGTTCAAGAACTCAAGGCCAGTGTGAACAAAGGGTGAACCTGGGTCAGGATAGCTGGGTATGGTGACAAATACTTCAATCCCAGCAGTCAGGAGGCAGAAACAGCCAGGGCTACATAGTGAGACTGTCCAAACAACAGAAACCAAAAGACAATCTCGCAGACCCAGAAACTGCTCAGAAACTTACCTGAGTGAATGTTACCAACTCCAGGTGTATCCTGTGGTAAAAATGGGGTAGAGATGAGAAAGCCACAAGATAAGCAATTGACAGCAAACTTTAGGGGAGGGGAACACAGCTTTGGACAATTCTTCAGTACTTCTAAAGAGCTCACCAGCAATCAAGGATAGTCCCAAGGTGGACAGGGTAAAATTAAAACTGGGGAGGTACTAGGATTTGAGGTCAGGGTGACTAGTTTCAGATGCCTGTATGGGTAGTGGAGTGTGGACACCCTATATTGAGCAGGCTGAAAGACAGCGAGGGGCAGCAGTTATGAAAAAGGTCACTGAAAGGAGTAACACTATTACAGAAGGGCTCAGTAAAGGAGCCCAACAGAAGATGGAGCCGGCTAAAATAAGTAGAAAAGTCAGAACTGGTCTGTTGTGGGACATGACAGCTTAGTGCCCCTCCTCTGGTTTGCTTGTTCTTGTACCTGATGGCCAATGAATGTTAGTTGCTGTCCTGTCTCCATCCAGTCAAGCTCTGCAACAGGTTGCAAGGCCAAGTGTGATACCTGCTGTGAGCTGGAGGCCACATGGCTGAAAGACAGGGGAGCCAGGCTGGCAGATGAGGTCCTTGAGCACTGAGGATGGCAAAAGTCAGATTGGCTCCCATTTCCCAGCATCCAACTCCAGAGTGCTCTGAGGACTTACCCGTTGGTCGCTTTCCAACTTTCAGGTGCTGAAGAACCCTCTTCTGGATCTGACTCTGCCTGAGGCTGAGTTTGATTCAGGAAAAATAAATGTGTCTAAAGTGCTTCTGAGCCTGCCTGGGCCATGCCCCCACACTCCAGACTCAGTGTCTTATGGAAGGTACTGCCCATTTTGCCAACCCCCAGCCCTGCCCACATCTCTGGACCTGCCCCCAGTGGACATGGTGGTGTGAACCGTTAGTTCTCTGAGAAGAGCTGACTTGAAATGCTTGCTGGGGGAAGCCAGGCATCAGTGGATTTGGATACTGTGCTGGGTCCTCCGAGGGAAACCAACCTCTAAGACAGATCGGACCACTTCCTGCCGACTCTGTTCTACTTCACGGATCTGAGCTGCCATCTGTAGGAGAGAGAGAATGCTTAGACGGGTTCAGGGTTATGTATGGGGCAAGGTCTCTCAGAGGCCTTTCCTCCTACCTCTTTAATCACCTCGTCCTCCTTTTCCTCATAGGAATCCAAGCCCTTCACCATGGACTTCTTAAACCTAAAAATATAGGAATTATAAAGATAGTAAAAAGAGATAAATCCACTTAGAACTCCAGCCCTACCAGTTGTAAAGAACACTTCAATAGAGTTTTTAATTCTGAGGGAGGAAAAAAGAGACAATATGATTGATTGATTGTACATTAGGCCTCCTACCTCAGCTGAGAATACAGGGATGAATCACCATGCTCAGCTCAGAAAACTGAGAATTTTCAACGCACAGAAACAAAACTGGTAAAGCGAGCACCTTGCCTCTCACCTGGGGACACTATCACTGTCATACTGCTCCACTATTCTTCGTTTATTTTCTTCTTAAAGATTTTTTTAATGGTTATGTTGCCTGCATGCATTTCTAGTTTCCTTGGCGACCAGAAGAGGGTGTTGATCACTTAGAGCTGGAGTTATGGCTGAGTGTGAGCAGCACAGTGGGTTTAGTATCCACTGGAAACTGAACTCAAGTCTTCTGCAAGAATAGCAAGTTCTTTTAATCAGAGTTCATCCTTAGCTCCTGTCCTGGAACTCAGAGATCAACTTGCCAGGATTAATGGCTATGCCACCATGCCAGGCTCATATAGTTTCTGAAAGGAATATTACACTGCTGGTGAAGTGCCAACACTTACCCTGTTACCGATGCCACTTTTTTTTTTTTTTTTGAGACAGGGTTTCTCTGTGTAACAAAGCCCTAGCTGTCCTGGAACTCACTCTATAGACCAGGTTGGCCTCCAACTCACAGATATCTGTTTGTCTCTGCCTCCCAAGTGCTGGGATCAAAGATGTGCGCCAGCATGTCTGGCTTAGTACTCTTGACCACTTAACCTTTATACCTAAGAGATTATAGGCTATTTTCCTACTTAAATCCCTCCATTCTTTACGTGTATATTCCTTCTGCCACAGTGAAAACTCTGGTCCCCAACAATATATTTGTATTCATTTTATACTAGAATACTTAAAAAGTAGGGCTGTAGAGAGATCTCAGGGTTAAGAGCATTGGCTGCTATGCTAGAGAACTCAGGATTGATCTAATGCCTTCTAGTTTTAGAGGGCATCAGACACACAAATGGTACACACACACACACACACACACACACACACTGGTAAAACCCATACATACAAAAATCTTAAAAAAAAAAAAAAAAGTACATCCTACTCTTCCAGTGGACTCAAGTTCAGTTTTCAGATGACAACAACCTAACTCCAACTCCAGAGGGATCTGATGCTTCTGGCCATGTTGTAGAGTAGTACTCAGAGGCATATACCCAACACAGACATGGAAACACACAAATACACACACACAATAATCTCAGAAAAAAAAAAATACCACTATTGGCTTGGAGAAAAGGCTCAGAAATTAAAAACACATACGGCTCTTGCATTCAACCCAAGTTTAGTTTCCAACATGTGAGGCTATCAACTGCCTGTAACTCCAGATCCAGGAAACTACCACCTCTGGTCTCCCAGGACACAAGAACTCACAATACCCCAACTATTAAAAATAAAAAATAGAGCCGGGCGTGGTGGCGCATGCCTTTAATCCCAGCACTCGGGGAGGCAGAGGCAGGCGGATTTCTGAGTTCGAGGCCAGCCTGGTCTACAAAGCGAGTTCCAGGACAGCCGGGCTATACAGAGAAACCCTATCTCGAAAAACCAAATAAATAAATAAATAAATAAATAAATAAATAAAATAAAATAAAATAAAAAATGGTGGCCAGAGAGATGGCTCAGAAGTTAAGAACACAGCCAGGTGGTGGTGGTGGCACACGCCTTTAATCCCAGCACTTGGGAGGCAGAGGCAGGTGGATTTCTGAATTCTAGGCCAGCCTGGTCTACAGAGTGAGTTCCAGGACAGCCAGGGCTGTACAGAGAAACCCTGTCTCAAAAAACCAAAAAAAAAGGTAGTTAAGAACACTTGATATTCTTGGAGAGGACCTGGTTTTGGTTTTTAGTACACAAATGGTGGCTCACAACTGTGTAATTCCAGTTCTAGGGCATGTGATATCCTCTTCTGGCCTCTGCAGGCACTACATTCGCATGGCATATATACATACAATTCCGGCAAGACATCCCTACACATAAAGGCTTAACTAATACCACCACTGAGAAAGTGGAAGATCTTGAGATTGAGGCTAGCGTGGATTATATAATGAGATCCTGTCTTGGTTCAGGGCATTTGTATGCTTTTTCACACCTTGCCTTTGCTTTCTCTTACTTAGAAGGGGGAGTCAAATGTGACAGTACATGACTTTAATCCCAGCACTTAGGAGGCAGAGGCAGGCAAATCTCTGTGAGTTCAAGGCCAGCCTGATCTACACAGAAAGCCAGGACTATATAGAGAGACCCTGCCTCAAAACACACACACACACACAAAACCAAACCAACTAATCAAACAGCAATTCATTACCCTCAATAGTAATTTTTTTTTTTGTTTTTTGGTTTTTCAAGACAGGGTTTCTCTGTTTAGCCCTGGCTGTCCTGGAACTCACTTTGTAGACCAGGCTGGCCTTGAACTCAGAAATCCGCCTGCCTCTGCCTCCCAAGTGCTGGGATTAAAGGCGTGCGCCACCATGCCCGGCTGGTTAGCTGCTCTTTAAACACCTACATTTAGGCATCCATATGGCAACTCCCAACATTCTGTAACTCCAGTTCTGTGGGATCATATGCCCTCTTTTGACCTCTGAGGCTAGCAGTCCTCTTGTCTCAGCCTTCTAAACAACTGGGACTAGAGGCCTAAGGCACCATGACCCAGCCATCACATCTTTAGTGTGCTGTGTTCAATACAGAAGTTGGAGGGTATACTGATAAAAAGTGCCATGAAAACACTAGAAGATAGCAGTAGATTATAAGGAAATCCCTGCTGGACTTTGCAATACATTTACTTATTTTGGGTGATTTGAAACAACAGTATGTGCTGGACTCAAACTTTTACCTGGTTCAGATGGGTACTAGAACTATAAATGGTCACCAACACACTTGAGTTGAATTTCCCCAATTAGTTCTTGTTTTGAGATAAGGTTCTGTAGCCCCAGCTGGCTTTGGCCGCTCAAGGATCCATTCTCAGTTTCCCTAGACCTGGGATTACTGATGTGGGCCATCACACTCCCTCAGAACTTCCCAGTTTAAAACAGCTCTTGTGCCTGACCAAGACCTGGATAGCTTGCAAACATGTAACTCACCGTGCATAATCCTGGGGGGAGATCAGAAACTTCTCTTTCATCTGGGCATTGGCCTTGTTCTCCCACCAGAATTTGTTGGTGGCTTTTTTGTGCTCTGGGCTGAGAATGGAAAGAAAGAGTAATCGTAGCTAGTCATTAAGACAGTAAAACAGTACCGAGTATCAGAACACTAGTTAAGTAACGCAGATTGGCCAATGGGGCTAGGCAGAGAGAAGAGGATTGTTTATACCAACCTCTTCAAGACCTCTATCTTGGGACTCCTTTCTTCCAATAAAGTGTGTGGTGGTGGTGAGAGGAGGGCAACCTGGCTTTTCTAGAAAGATCACCCACTCTACTGGGACTATGGTAGGGCTAAGACCCACTAAACTCCACGGTTGGCCAGGTTATTCAGTCCTTAACCCAATTAAGTCACAAAGTCGACCTTCCTACTCCCCAATTTCAACTTCCCATCCCACACGTGGGTACAACTCTGTGTGTACGGGGGAGGTGGGTGTTTCCCCAGTTGTCACCTGGCCAGATGTTCCAGCAGACCTCCGTGTAGCACTGTCAGGTTGCCATGGCTCAGGTGTTTTCTCACTTCGCAGCCACAGCACGGGCACCAACAGCACCGATCGTGCTCGGGGACGTAGCGCTCCACCTGGGCGGCGCGGATGGCCCTGCGGGCGGCCTCCACCTGCAGGACAGAAGCCAGCTAGGACCCTGAAACCAGCCCACTTTCCGGGCCTCCCCAGCCCCGGGTCCGCACCTGCGGTAGAAGCCGCTCCAGAGCCCCCTTCAACTGCCGCTGGTGCTTGTGGCTGTAGACGTGCCCGCGACCACAGAAGAAAGTTTGCCGACACAGAGGACATCGCTGCGGTGGCGCCATAGACCCAGGACCCGAGAACACCGCCCCAAGCAGCGGCTCGTCACCACCCACTGACCCCTGACCCTTCCGGGCCGGACGGGGCGGGGCGACCTGGGAGCTCACGGTTCCCCTAGAGGCAATAGGCGCTACTGCAATCCGTTCTGCGGCTGCGCGGACTATTCACACACACTTTCCCCCCCCCTCCACCTCCCACGCACCCGCAGAAAACCCGGCAACCTGTGAAAGAACGAGACAGAGCCCACGCCAGTTAGGACCTCGGATCGCAGGCCACTTTCAGGCGTTGACAAAAACCCAGCTTAGCGAAACAAATCAGAACTGGTCATTTTAGGTCGCACACTGTGACCTCGTGCTTTGTGATAATGACCTCACCGAATCCTCACGTCGATGCTTTGCGGTGTGGGATTATTGGCATTTTATTCATGGGAAAGAATCTACTCTGAGGAAAGCTACAGAGGTGTGTTAAGCAGCCCCGCCAGCTTCCCTGAGACCTGCAGGGAGCTCTTGGTCTAAGTGGTTGTGATACTCTTGTTGTTGTTGTTTTTGTTTGAGACAGAGTTTCTCTGTATAGCCCTGGCTGTCCTGGAACTCGCTCTGTAGACCATTCTGGCCTCGAACTCAGAAATCCGCCTGCCTCTGCCTCCCAAGTCTGGGATTAAAAACGTGCGCCACCACTGTCCGGCAGACTGTGATATTCTTCATTTTCAAAAGTGCTCTGCGCAAGAATATTCTCTGTAAGTCATTTTCTGAGCATTGACTGGGAAATCTAATTTTGAAAACTTGAATGCTTATGGTGAATCATGCTCTATCACCATTACAAGAATATGTCAGCAGGAGCCGGCGCGGTGGCGCACGCCTTTAATCCCAGCACTTGGGAGGCAGAGGCAGGCAGATTTCTGAGTTCAAGGCCAGCCTGGTCTACAAAGTGAGTACCAGGACAGCCAGAGCTATACAGAGAAATCCTGTCTCGAGAAACTCAAAAACAAAACAAAACAAAAACCCCAAAACCCTGTCTCAAAAAACCTAGGGGCTGGAGAGATGGCTCAGCGGTTAAGAGAACTGACTGCTCTTCTAAAAGTCCTGAGTTCAAAACCCAGCAACCACGTGGTGGCTCACAACCATCCGTAATGAGATCTGACATCCTCTTCTAGTGTGTCTGAAGACAGCTACAGTGTACTTAGATGTAATAATAAATAAATCATTTAAAAAAGAAAAAAAAAATGCCATACACCACCCAGGTCAGACCAGATATGTTTTTTCCCATTTGTTTCAAAGCTGCACAAAGCAGTCTGCTCCCAAGGTCTCTGCAATTGAGCTTACTTGATAGTATTTTCCTGCCAGTCTCCTCTACCAAATGCTCATTTCCCTCCTGAACTTGGCTTGTGTGAGACAAAACCCAGCATCTTTACAATTAAGTTCCTTGAGTGGCCAGGTTTCCAGCGCCTCCATATACAGGTAGTCAATCCCCACCCGGCAGGAAAAAAAAAATGCCCCGGATTAGGCTTCAAAATCCTACCAATCCCTGAGTTTGCACCCCCCCCCCAAAACAGACTACAGAATCCCACCAATCACTGATCTTACTCTATGAGCAAGCCACAGAATACCACCAATCACGGAGTTTACCCTAAGAGCAAGCCACAGAATCCCACCAATCACTGAGCTTACCCTAAGAGCATGCCACAGAATCCCACCAATCACTGAGCTTACTCTATGAGCAAGCCACAGAATCCCACCAATCACTGAGCTTACCCTAAGAGCATGCCACAGAATCCCACCAATCACTGAGCTTACCCTAAGAGCAAGCCACAGAATCCCACCAATCACTGAGCTTACCCTAAGAGCAAGCCACAGAACCCCACCAATCACTGAGCTTACCCTAAGAGCAAGCCACAGAATCCCACCAATCACTGAGCTTGCCCTAAGAGCAAGCCACAGAATCCCACCAATCACTGAGCTTGCCCTAAGAGCAAGCCACAGAATCCCACCAATCACTGAGCTTGCCCTAAGAGCAAGCCACAGAATCCCACCAATCACTGAGCTTGCCCTAAGAGCAAGCCACAGAATCCCACCAATCACTGAGCTTGCCCCTAGAGCAGGTCTCAAAATTTAACCAATCCAGGAGTTTGCCCAAGATCAGACCATAAAATCCCACCAATCTGAAACAACCCTGGAAAGTGCCCCTCCAATCCTATTCTATATTATGCTTGCCTCTAATGCGGTTCCTTGCTGCTTTTTGCCTGTATCGTTCCCAGTACATCTCTTGTATGAGGCAGGACTTTGTAGTATTCCTAGACTCCCGACTACCAGCAAACGTTTTATTTCGGAGAGCTGAACTTGGATCTTCTGCAGGTGCTCTTCACCACCAAACCATCTGTCTGGCATGAGAGTGTTCTCATTCTCTCTGGTTGGCTCTGGCTCTCTCCCTCCCCTTTTACCAAGATTTTGCACCTGGGCTAGCCTCTTACCTCACAAAGATCCTCCCGCTTCAGCCTTTGAGTGCTGGAGTTCTAAATGTAAACAACAATGCTCAGGTTTTTTTTGTTTTGTTTTTTTTGTTTTTAGTTTTTAATTATTATTTTATGTATATGTGTGCTACATGAAAGCTTAGTGCCCTTGGAGGCCACAAGAAGACATCAATTCTCCTGGAACTGGAATTACAGACTGAGTGATGGGTTTTCCCCACCGAAGAAATAAGCCAGTTCAGGCAAATTAAGAGTAAAAAAGCAGGTTTATTGGGGAACGGGATCCTTGACAAGTTCACCAGTCACAGGGGTCGAAACCAGAAGAAGTTGGCGACAGATTATGGTGTGGGAACCGATTATGGATGGGTTGGGGATAGGGTAGGAGGTGTTCAGGGGGACTTGGCACCTGTCCGGAATGCTGGTGTTTATCTGCTCCGAGGTTTTCTGAGTTGGTGAGGTTAGAGGGAGAGGGAAGAAATGGAATTTGCTGAACATGTGGGGCCGGGGATCAAGCTGAGGACTTTTAACTTAACGGTGAGCCATACAAGTGGGTGCTAGGAATTGAACTGACGTCCCGTAGAAGAGCTGCTCCCTTTTTCCTTTTTTCTTTTTTTTTTTTTTTTTTTAACATTTTATTTATTATATGTGAGTACACTGTAGCTGTCTTCAGACACTCCAGAAGAGGGAGCCAGATCTCGTTATGGATGGTTGTGAGCCACCATGTGGTTGCTGGGATTTGAACTTATCACCTTCGGAAGAGCAGTCGGGTGCTCTTACCCGCTGAGCCATCTCACCAGCCCCCCCCCCCCTTTTTTCTTTTGATACTGGGCAGCGGCATGAGCCACTGCTCCAGCTAGCCCTGGCATCGTGAGAGAAACAACCCATGCTCTAAGGTGGATGAGGAAGTTCTCTATGTTAGAGGCATTCAGTGCATTTTCAGTTTACAGTGGGGGAATCGCTCTATCTGGATGTTGGGGCGTGGTTTTGTGCACTGTGTGTTCAGATGCTGATTTCTATATTTCTGTGCCCAGATATCTAGTTGCAGTTGAGAGTGTGGCATGGTCCAGCATCTCTGGTCTTACTGTTATGTAAAAGTTGTTTTCTATCATCTCTGATTGGTTAATAAATGAGCTGATCTGCTCGTGGCTGGGCTGGAGAGAACAGAGGAGGTGGGACATCTGAGTCCCAAGGAGGTTTGGGGAGGAGAGGAGAGGAAGCTGTGGAGAGACCTGTGGAGGGACCAGGAGGATTCGCCATGAGGTCACCATAAGAGAGCAGCCATGAAGACACACATGGGACAGAGTGAGCGGGGTAAGGCTCAGATGGAAGGAAAAGGACCATGTGGCTGGAAAGCAGGCAGCCTTAGAGGATCAGGGTAATCTGTCCAGCACAGTACCAGAAGGTTGTTAATAAAAATACCAGGTCTGTGTGTCATTTACTTGAGAGCTGAAAGTGGAAGTGCAGCCATGGGATGCCCTGCAGCTATCTGGGGGAGTTCTATTTGGGGAGAATTTGTTAAAAGGCTGAAGTTGGTTTTTCGGGTTTCTCTGTAATAGCCCTGGCTGTCCTGGAGCTCACTTTGTAGACCAGGCTGGGCCTCGAACTCAGAAATCCGCCTGCCTCTGGCAGTGGTGGCACATGCCTTTAATCCCAGCACCGGGGAGGCAGAGGCAGGTGGATTTCTGAGTTGGAGGCCAGCCTGGTCTACAAAGTGAGTTCCAGGACAGCCAGGGCTATACAGAGAAACCCTGTCTCAAAAAACCAAAAAAAAAAAAAAAAAAAAAGGCTGAAGGGGTGGCTAAGAGCATTTGTTGCTCTTCAAGAGAACCCATGATCTGTTCCTTACACCCAAGCTCCAACTGGCACCTGTATGAATGTGCATATTCCCATACATATAATTAAAAATGAAATAGTAAAATAAGTTTATTTGATTATAAAATTTGAACCAGAATGTAGATTTTTATTTGCTTTATTTTATTTTACTTTATTTTAATTTACCAGTCAGGGTTTCTCTGTGTAGCCTTGGCTATCTTGGAACTCACTCTGTAGACCAGGTTGGCCACAACCCACAGAGATCTTCCTGCCTCTGCCTCCTGAGTACTGGGATTAAAAGCATACATCAGCATGACACAGCTATTTATAAATTTTTAATGTTTTTGTCTGAATGAATATCTATGCACTGTGTCTGTGCAGTGCCGTTAAAGGCCAAATTTCCCTAGGATGGAGTTATAGAGGGTTGTGAGCTGCTTTCTGGGTGTTGGGACTCAAACCCAGATTCTCTAGAAAATCAGCCACTATTCTTAACTGCTGAGCTGTCTCTCCAGATCAGCTTTCACTTGTTAAAACTTCATCATTGGGGCTGGAGAGATGGCTCAGCGGTTAAGAGCACTGACTGCTCTTCCAAAGGTCCTGAGTTCAAATCCCAGCAACCACATGGTGACTCACAACCATCCAAAATGAGATCTGATGCCCTCTTCTGGTGTGTCTGAGGACAGCTACAGTGTACTTAGATATAATAATAAATAAATCTTAAAAAAAAAGAAAACAACAACAACAACAAAAAACTTCATCATTATTGTGAGTGTGTGTAAATGATGTCTGTGAGAGTGTGGGCCTGAGTATGATGGCACCTGTGTGCAGGTCAGAGGACACTGTGGGCTACATAGGAAGATTGTATCTAAAAAACAAAACATGAAAACTGTTTTGTGGCATACACCTATAATCCTAGACTCGGAGGTTTAGCAAGATGATCATGAGTTTGAGGTCATCCTCAGATACTAAGTTTGAGGCCAGTCAGGGACACATGACACTCTGTTCTCAAAAAATTGGGCTGGGCGGTGGTGGCGCACACCTTTAATCCCAGCACTCGGGAGGCAGAGGCAGGCGGATTTCTGAGTTCGAGGCCAGCCTGGTCTACAAAGTGAGTTCCAGGACAGCCAGGGCTACACAGAGAAACCCTGTGTCAACAAAACAAAACAAAACAAAACAAAACAAAAAAATTGGTGAGATGGCTCAGTGGATAAAGGTGCTTGCTGCTAAATCTGAAGACCAGAATTCAGTCCCTGAGAACTTACTGTGGAAGGAGAACGGCCAGCCCTAGAACTTACCTCTGGCTTCCACATACACACTGTGGTGTGGCATGTGTGCACACTCACATGCATTGCTTGTTCTCTCTCACACACATTAAATAAACAAATGCACACACATTCAACTAAACTCACATGCACCAAGAAGGAATGGAGAAGGTAAAGTGCTCCTTGAGCCACTGGCTGCATTAAATCCAGAAGCACACGTAGAATGGTGTCTGATTAGATTAGGCATCCCTCTCATTACTGCACTAGACAATGCCCTTTCCATGATCTTATTTAGTTCTCAAACCAAGTCTCTGCTTTATTTCATTATCCTCATTTTACATATTGAGGAAGCAGGCTTCGAAATGTTAAGAAAACTTGTGCCAAAAGCATAGCTCTATGCAGGGCAGGTTATTCACTCAGATGGGCAAGATAGGTGTCAAAGACAAAAATACAAAGTTGCTAAGCAACACCTAGGTCCCAGTTATCAGTAGGAGTCATCCAGGCTATGATTAGTCCATCAGCATCCTGGATGAAGCAGATGTCACAGGGAACACTCAGATACTATTCCCTGTCTGAAGGTACGCCTGCAGGCCAGAAGAGGACACCAGATCTCATTACAGTTGGTTGTGAGCCACCATGTGGATGCTGGGATTTGAACTTATCACCTTCGGAAGAGCAGTTGGGTGCTCTTACCCGCTGAGCCATCTCACCAGCCCCTTATTATTATTTTTTTAGCTCCATCTAAGACCCAGGTTCTGTACTAGGCACAGTACTGCATTGCATTCCTTCCCAGTCTAAGAAAGAGACCTCATTTTCCCAATCCAAGGCAGGCTCCCAATGAGGAGGTAGGAGCTACTTCAGCAGACAACCAGCAAGGAGGGCAAAACCACCAACCCTTTTAGTGCAGGACAAGAGAGCCCTGTCACAGACCCATGCTCTGGAGGCAGTCACACCCATGGGAGTCTCTGGAAAGGAAACTCAGGCAAGGGCTTTGGCACACCCAGCCATGGGTGCAGAAATGTCATACAGGACTTCAGATCAGTCTGGGGGAGGATAAGGCTTTTGAATGCACGTTCGCTCGGTATCTGTGGACTTGATAAACCTTAAACTCTACACACTCCTCTGTTGTGTGGTAAACCTCCATCCCAAATAAGCCTGGGCAATGAAAACACAATTCAGTTACCATGAATGCATGCTGTGCGCCTAGATTGGGCAGATCTACCATGACACTACGGTCTGGTCTTCCCATATAAGAGACCCCTTAGAACTTTTTTTTTTTTTTTTTTTTTCGAGACAGGATTTCTCTGTATAGCCCTGGCTGTCCTAGAACTCACTTTGTAGACCAGGCTGTCCTCGAACTCAGAAATTCGCCTGCCTCTGCCTCCCGAGTGCTGGGATTAAAGGCGTGCGCCACCACGCCCCGGCGAGACCCCTTAGATCTTGCGGTTTCTCCAGGCCGGGTGCTTCTGCTCCACTTTCCTTCTTCCTCCTCCTCTGTTGTCCTCTTTCTTTCTCTCCCAAAACCTTCAGCTCCACCTTCCCCTCTTTCTCCGCCCAATCATCGGCTCTAGCCTTTATTTATAAATTATGGTGGGAAGAAGGTTTACAGGAAATCACCTGAGTGCTGATTCATTCCTTATCCGAAGCCCCTCACAGGAGAACAGAATTAACATCAATTACAATTAGCTCCAGGGCTATCCGAAACATTCCTCTTACTATTTATCTACTTATTTCTAGTCAGTCTTATTTCTTAGCAGTTCTCCAACTCACTACCCAGCTGGTGACCTTGAACCTTCTGATCCTCCTGCCTCCGCCTCCAGAAGGCTGAGGTTAGGGGTGTGGCCCACCAGTTTTAGGTGGTGCTGCAGACCAAGCTTTGGACTTGGTGTGTGGGGCTCAGGGCCAGTGTCAGAGAGTTGCCTGATCCCTGTTTGTGGGACCAGTGCCCCGGCCCAGCTCAGTCTTGTAGCATCCAGTGTGAGACCCCAAAGTGTTTCCCCAGAAATGTACAGCCAGTAAGAAGCTCTTTGTTCTCTAAAGTTAGCAAAAAGCCTTTTGTTTCTCTACCTTAGATGACCCAGTCTGCCTGTCTGAGTCAGAGACCCAGAGATAACTGCAAGGACAGACAGTAGCTCCCTCCCTCTCCTTGTTCCTTAAGCAAGGCCACCGCCCCTGCCCCCAGAGAAGAGCTGCAGCCCAACTCCTCCCAACTTCTCACTTTTTCCTTAAAACCCCCCAACTGTTACAGCTCAGGGTCGAACTCCCCAGCCCCTCCGGGCAAAAGAAACTTGTCCTCAGCTGGCTGATAATAAACCCTCCTGCAGTTTGCATCAAGCGGTTTCTCTCGAGTTTTTGGGAGAGTCAACTCATCCTCAGACAGGAGTAACCCTGTTTTTAAGGGCCTTACACCAGGACTGTTACACTGAAGGTGTCCTTCCTTCTTTCAGTGTCGCTGAGATGCAAGAGAAAAGGGGCCTCAGGCACCAAATTCTCACTCCGTCCCCATCGGCTCACTGTCTCCCATCTTGTTCATCAGAAGGAGCCCATTTTGATTTGGCATTCAAAGAAGAGACCAAATGTCAGCAACAGGTGAGATTTGAACCTGTCAGTTTTCAAGACATTCTCTCCTCCCAACAATTGAGGACACATCAACTGGCCCAGCAATACTAGGCCAGTCCTTAGTCCCAGCTGCAGCTTCAGGTACCGTTCCTCCTATATCTACCCCATGAGCAGGACCTGTGTGAAGTCCCCTCTTCACTGCTGACAGTACCAAGATGTTCTTGGGGATTTCAAATCCAACAAGCCCCAGATAACTCTGTTGTGTTCCATTGGCGTCATTCACTACCTGTGATGAGTACCTTGCTTGTCAGCTTGACCACATCTGCCATTAACTAAAACCCAGTGGCTGGAGTCACCTGGGAGGGGCTTTTCTTTTCTTTTCCTTGTTTTTTTTAGATTTATAGATTTTGTTGTTGTTGTTGTTTTTCGAGACAGGGTTTCTCTGTGTAGCCCTGGCTGTCCTGGAACTCACTCTGTAGACCAGGCTGGCCTCGAACTCAGAAATCCGCCTGCCTCGCCTCCCGAGTGCTGGGATTAAAGGTGTGCGCCACCACACCCGGCTTGGAACAGCCTTTTGAAGACATGGCTACAGCACCAATTACATGGCAGTAGCCTGGAAAACTTGGGCAGGGTTATGCAGAGAGTGCTTTGTGCTTTTAATCAGCATCTAATATATGGTATGGTTTCTCCCATGCTTAGATCCACTGGTCCAGGAATCAAGGGGTGAAAAAGGAAATAGCTCCATTCACTATCACCTCTAGTGGCCAACTAGATTTCTTTGCTTCCTGTTCCCACTACCTTAAATTCTGCTGGCCTAGAAGTTTTGGTTCCAGTGTGGAGAACACTCCTGCAAGGAGCCACAGCAAACACTCCGTTGAATTGAAAGCTCACAAGCTTTTTGTTTTTTCTTCCAGGTTTTCCTCCTGGCCACTTCCAGCTTCAAATGCCCTTAAACCTACAGGCTAACAGAGGAATAACACTGTTAGGAGGTGTGATTGATACAGATTACCATCAGGAAATTTGAATTGCTTCTCCACAATGGAAGTAAGAAAGACTATGTCTGGAGTGCAGGAAATCTATTAGGGCATCTCTTGGTGCTACCTTATCATCCTGTGATTAAAGTCAATGGGAGGCCGGGCTGTGGTGGCGGCGCACGCCTTTAATCCCAGCACTTGGGAGGCAGAGGCAGGCGGATTTCTGAGTTCGAGGTCAGCCTGGTCTACAGAGTGAGTTCCAGGACAGCCAGGGCTACACAGAGAAACCCTGTCTCGGAAAAACCAAAAAAAAAAAAAAAAAAAAGTCATTGGGAAACTACAATAACCTAACCTAGGCAGGGTGACAAAGGACACAGACTTTTCGGGAATGAAGGTATGGGTCACTCCTCCAGAAAAAGTCAAGACCTGCTGAGGTGTTTGCTGAGGGTGGAGTAATGGGTAGTAGAGGAAGGTAGTCTTAATTTTTTCTAAAGATTTATTTATTCATTATATGTAAGTACACTATAGCTGTCTTCAGACACTCCAGAAGAGGGCATCAGATTTCATTACAGATGGTTATGAGCCACCATGTGGTTGCTGGGATTTGAACCCGGGACCTTTGGAAGAGCAGTCGGTGCTCTTAACCACTGAGCCATCTCACCAGCCCGGAAGGTAGTCTTAAATACCGGCTATGAACACATGACCAGTTGTAGAAATATAAATGACAAGGGTATTTCTGTCATATATTGTTAAGAATGTGTTTGTATAGATATTCGTGTTCTCTTTCCATCTCTATCATGCGATGTAACATCAATTATAAGAGAATGTCCCTCATGGAACATTGGCCTCTATTCTTAGATTTATTTATTTTTATTTATGAGTACACTGTAGCTGTCTTCAGACACACACCAGAAGAGGGCATCAGACTCCACTACAGATAGTTGTGAGCTACCATGTGGATACTGGAAATTGAACTCAGAACCTCTGGAAGAGCAGTCAGTGTTCTTAACTGCTGAGCCATTTCTCCAGCCCTTCCCTATTCTTAAATTTATAATACATTTGCGGTGGTATGAAAGATAGGTATATCTATCATATTAACCGGAATTATAACTTGGTTAAATAAATAATGCATTGGTGATTGTATGAGCTAGTTACATCATGTTTGGCATAATTATGACCTGGTTATTATTTTCATTTGGAAATTAAACATAACATAAGGTGATATGATTGTGTCAAGTTGGTGAGGGGGCAGAGCTGTGGTGGCTTTTTTGGTTATCAACTTGACTATGTCTGGAATTAACTAAACCCCAAGTGGCTGGGTTCACCTGTGAGGGATTTTATTCTTTTTTTGTTTGTTTGTTTGTTTTTTTCGAGACAGGGTTTCTCTGTATAGCCCTGGCTGTCCTGGAACTCACTCTGTAGACCAGGCTGGCCTCGAACTCAGAAATCTGCCTGCCTCTGCCTCCCGAGGGCTGGGATTAAAGACGTGCGCAACCAAGCCCGGCTGGGATTTTATTCTTAATAATTTGAAGTGGGTTCTCTGTGTAGTTCTGGCTGACCTAGAACTCAGAGATCCACTTGCCTCTGCTTCTATAACATGCTGGAATTAAAGGCCTTCTACACCACTGCTCAGGAGTACAGGCCTTCTACACCACTGCGCAGGTGTACAGGTCTACACCACTGCCTCCTCCTTCTCTTCCTCATCATTCACAGAATTGCTGGTTAATCTTGACCCTCAGGGATGATCCACCCTTACTATGAGCCATACCTTCTGCGGGCAGCTTATTATGAGCATGGAAGAAGGAAGCTTGCTCTTTGCCTGCTTGCTTGACCTCTCATTGGTAGGTTCATTCTTTCATTAGCATTAGAGACTTCTTCAGGATTCCAGCACATACTGAAGACCACTGGAGACATCCAGGCACTGAACAACTATTGGATTCTTGGATTCTCTGTTTGTAGACAGCCATTGTTGGACTAGCAGGACCACAGCCTGTAAGCCACTCTAATAAATTCCCTTCATAATCATGTGCCAACATGCATGGCTCCTTGTTTTTAACAGGGTCTGTGCAGCCCTGACAGATTTGGAACTTACTGAGATCCACCTGTCTCTGCCTCCACCTCCTGAGTGTTGCCTTTAATTGGGTCTTACTGTGTAGGTCAGGTTGGTCTGGAACTTGCTACATAGACAACTTTATTACTTTTAACTGAAAACAGCCCTTATCTTGATGCTCCTAAGAGTAGTCTCCAGCTTCTCCTTCTCTTGCTCATCCAAGGAATTGCTGGTTGACCTTGAACCTTAAAGGTAAGCACCAGGAGCTTCCTTGTCCAGCTCTCAATGCCCCACCTTTATGGGTGTGACCTCCTGAGTCCATTTCCTCGCTCTGGAAACATCTACTTCCTACCTACCCCACCATCTTCCATTCAAATACTTGCAGAGGCAAGATGGCCAAGAGTTCTAGACTATCCGTGGCTACACCGTCAATTTAAGGTTATTCTTGGCTAGAGCCTTAAAGCAAACATACAAAAGACTGGGCATGGTGGCACATGCCTTTAATCCTAACTCAGGAGGTCAGCCTGGTCTATATAACAAATTCTAAGCTAACAAGGGACACAAAGTAAGACTGTCTGAAAAGGGTGTGTGTGTGTGTGTGTGTGTGTGAAGTGATCAAAGGCGGGCTGGTGAGATGGCTCAGCGGGTAAGAGCACCCGACTGCTCTTCCAAAAGTGATAAGTTCATATCCTAGCATCCACATGGTGGCTCACAACCATCCGTAAAGAGGTCTGGCACCCTCTTCTGGAGTGTCTGAAGACAGCTACAGTGTACTTACATATAATAAATAAAATCTTTCCTTCTTCTCTTTCTTCCTTCCTTCTTAAAAAAAAAAAAGTGATCAAAGGCATGTGCCCTCACGCCCGGCTTGGTTCATTCTTTCATTAGCATTAGAGGCTACTTCTACAGGATTCCAGCACATACTGAAAACCACTGGAAAAGGGTGTGTGTGTGTATGTCAAGTGAAATGGCTCAGTGGTGAAGAGCATTTCCCAAAGACCTGGGATTAATTTTTAATTCCCCATACCCACATGGCAGCTCACAAGTCAGATCCAGGAGATCTGACACCTTCACACAGAAATAAGTAGAACTAAATAAATCATTGAAAAATGAAAGAGCACTTCTGCCTTTTTTACCAGGTAAAGCTCAGGAAAACTAACCTGAGAACAGGACGGGGTTCACATGGACATCTTCAGCTAAAGCTAAAGTAATTAAAAAAAAAAAATCAGGGTCCTGATAAAATTACCTTTCCTGAATAATCTGAAATAAAAGACCAGACTAGCTTCAAATTATGTGAAGAACAACCATGAATTGCTGACCCTCTAGCCTGTTCCTCCTAAGTGCTGGGGTCACAGGCATTTATCACCGAGAATAACCTGGCTATTACAGTGTGTGTGTGTGTGTGTGTATGCTTCTGCACTCATACCTCCCTCTAAGCATGAACCCCACCAGCTCCCATCTCTCCCACCCTCCTTGTCCCTCTTCAGAGGGCCAGATCTGAATCTGTGCCCTTATACCCAGAGGCTGGGATTTTTGGCTGGAACCCCTGCTCATCCCCTGCACAAGCGAAGGAAGCCCAGCTGCTCCCTCCCCAACTCCACTGTAAGAAAACTCGGGGCCAACGTTGTCATCTCCCTTTCTCTGAACTCCAAGCTACCCACTTTACCTTATATGGGCATCATCCCAGCTCTAGCCCATAAAACCCCTTTGCTTTTAAGCCCAGCTCATGACTTCTCTGACCTGCACCTGTGAGATGAGTGAACTTTCAATAAACCTTACTTTATACTTATGTGAGTACACTGTCGATGTCTTCAGAAACACCAGAAGAGGGCATCAGATCCCATTATAAATGGTGGAGAGCTATCATGTGGCTGCTAAGAATTGAATTCATGACCTCTGGAAGTCAATGCTCTTTACTGCTGAGCCATCTCTCCAGCCCTCTTTATACTTCAGATTCAGCTACAATTGATTCATTTCACCCATGGAGAAACAAGTCTGTCTGTCTGTCTGTCTGTCTGTCTATCATCTGCCAGCTTCCAGAACCCCTACTTTCATTCTTGGAGCCAAATCCCAGTCCAGCTTAGCCCCATCCTCAGAGATATCACACACACAGGTGCTGCTGAAGGAGACTTTAATCGGGCATGGCTGATTCATCCTGAAGGTCAAAGAGGAAGGGCATCACATCTGTAAGAGAGTTCAGAGGAGCTTACAATCTTCACCTGCTCTGTCCCTGGTCTGCTATGCTATCTCACAGAGCTTAAGGCTCCATGGCTACCACTTTTGAAGCCTTTCTGCTTGCTATGGCAGAATCCTCTCTCTCTCTTTTGTTTTTGTTTTTTGAGACAGGGTTTCTCTGTATAGCCCTGGCTATCCTGGAACTCACTTTGTAGACCAGGCTGGCCTACAAAGAAATCTGCCTGCCTCTGCCTCCGGAGTGCTGGGATTAAAGGCGTGTGCCACCATGCCCGGCTTGGCAGAATCCTCTTAATAGATAAGCCCTCCTACTTTTTCCCCAGCTCAAAGGCCACTTGAGCCAGGATTCTGGGCTGTGAGCAGAGCCAGGGGCAACCTGTTTCCCTATTCCTTGTACACAAACTCCTACTCTCCTGAGAGGTCCCAGGAAGACATAACTTAGAGGGTCTCAATCACGCCTGTCCTGCTTCCTGCAGATGTCTTGAGAGTATGATCCAGGAAGGCAACTAGCCTAGAGTCTGGGCCTCGGGTCCCCCACCCTTGTGCTCACGCATGACAAGGCTTCACACCTGGCTGGCTCATGCACTGTTGGATACTTTGCAGCTGAGTGGAAGCCAAGGTGCGGGCCTCCTCGGAAAAGCGGCGGTGTCCCTCCTCAGTCAACTTCCAGAGGCAGGATCGAGGCCGGGTGCTAGCCTCGTTGCCCTGCTGACTGGCCGGCACTTTCGCAAAGCTGTCTCCGAAACAGAGATTGTGACGGACTGTGTTCTTCCAGGCTTCCGGGGCTGTCCGGAAAAAAGGAAAGTGCTCTCTGTGGACAGGGAGGAAGAGACAGGCGTGGCACCCTGAAAAGGATGCACTGTGGTCCTTGTTCTTCCCCAGGACCAGGAGCCTCAGCTTCCTCTCAGGAGGAAGCAGGGCAGGCTGGTCTGGAATTGCTCTTTGCCAGCAGAATCACAACTCAGCCTATGAACCATCTTTTTTCTTTTTCCTTCTTTCCATCTTTGAGACAGTCTAATGTAGCCCAGACTGACCCTGAACTCACTGGGTAGCTGAAGATGACCTTAAACCCCTGGCCCTCCTCCTACCCCTGAATCCTGAGTGCTGGGATCACAGGCCTGCACCACTATGCTAGGGCTGAGAAATGTCTTCTTCTAAGCCCAGTCTCAGTCTCATGTTCACCCCTCCCTGGGGGGCTGGGGATTTTTTTTTTCTTCGAGACAGGGTTTTTCTGTGTAGTCCTGGCTGTTCTGGAACTCACTCTGTAGACCAGGCTGGCCTCGAACTCAGAAATCTGCCTGCCTCTGCCTCTGGAGTGCTGGGATTAAAGGCGTGTGGCACCACGCCCACCAGGGGAGGGCTGGGGATTTTGACAGCACAAAGCAGAACCAAGAACAGGATTAAACCACCCAAGATAAACACTCTGAGACATGGGTCTCTTTGTTTGTTTGTTTTTTGGTTTGGTTTGGTTTTTTGAGACAGGGTTTCTTGGTGTAGCCCTGGCTGTCCTGAAACTCACTCTGTAGACCAGGCTGGCCTCGAACTCAGAAATCCGCCTGCCTCTGCCTCCCAAGTGCTGGGATTAAAGGTGGGTCTCTTTGTCTAATACCAGGGAAGACCTCCCTCACACTTATGTATGACTATCAAAGGGAAAGGTTAGCTGGTCATGGTAATGCATCCTTAATTCCACCACCCAAGATCTCTGATTTTGAAGGCAGTCTGGTTTACATAGTAAGTTCTAGGACAGCCAGCGCTACACACAGAAACCCTGTCACTCGGGAGGCAGTGGCTAGGAAGGTCTCTGAATTCAAGGCTAGCCCAGTCTATACAATGATATTCAGGTCAGCCCAAGCTACAAAGTGAGTCCTTGTCTCAAAAAAGAGGCCCTAATAAGTTCAGTGATCTCACACACACAGACACATACAATGCGAATTCTCAGTGAGACTTCCTTGACCCTTGGAGGTACGAGGCTCTGTGCCAGGCAGGACAGTCTAAGGGGCAGAAAGTGGGAGATGCTACTGGGGATGCTGGATTCTATTCTGGCTAACCTTTGGGGACAAGGGTGGGAGAAACTGTAACTTGACCCAGGAGAACTGATATTTGAGGGGCGGCTAGACTGTAAGTGGCGAAGGGGTGGGTGTGGTTATGTTTGTTCTTGAGTGCTGAGTAGGCATATATTTTGCCTGGGGAAATAAAACCAGAAGGGGAAACTGCGTCAGCAGCCCAGGGCCAGGTTGGAAGTTATTAAACCCTGCCCCTCCCCTGCCCCTCCTCACAGGGTCCCCCTGGGCACATACCGAGTGAAGTTGTAGATCTGTTGTACGTTGAGGCCACAGTGGGGACTGTTTCTGAGTGCCAAGGCAATCAGATGGAAGTAATGGAGAGGGGGCCGGGACCAGAGCCTCCCCTCTGGGCTGATGGCTTGCTGAAGCCTCCACGGACTCTCGAGTGGGGTCCTTGTGGGAAGGGATGGGAGAGCCACAGAGGAGCTGTCGTCATGGTCCTTGGCTTCCTCCTCTTCTGTAGGCTAGAGGGTCACAGAGTAGGATCTGGTCCTGACTCCTTGGCCTCAGCTCCAGTGTGCAGTGGCAGAAAGGGAAGCAGTCTAGAATCCACTATCCAACCTTCTCCCCAGCCCCAGGGTCCAGGTCAGGTCTAGACATTTTCATCTTTTATTGGCCCTCAGAAACCCAGCTGCTGTTGCTTCACCCCTGTGCCCACCCATCCATACCTCCTCCCAGGTGCTAGGGGAAGAGGCAACGTGCTTCTTCTTCTTCTGCTTCTTCTTCTGCCTGCGAGGAGGCAACGGCTGCTGTACCTTCGAAGCTTCTGAACAGCTGTTTTCCTCTTTCAGGGCTGGCTGGAAGGCAGGCAGCACACTCTGGTCTTCCTCTTTAACTGCGACCTCCAGCTTGCCGGGGGGATACACGATGTTCGGGTTCACCCACATCCACAGATTGGGCTCAATGTCTGGTCCTGGGCAGAAGAATAGGAGATCTCTCATAGTTCAGTGGCTGTGGGGAGCAAGGTGCTTCTAGCTCAGGAGAGGGAATCCGGTCCACAGAACTCACTACTTACCATCATTATCAGGGTTGGGTATTTTTTCCAAAGGCAGTTTTGGTGGTTCAACAATTCGGAGTCTGTACAGAGCAACTGGACAAGAGAGAGAGAGAGAGAGAGAGAGAGAGTCAAGAGAAAGGCAGGTTTGGTGGTTCAATTTCTTGGGAGTCTGTATTTGGCAACTGGCAAAAAGATGGTCAAGACATTCTAGAATTTCCACTGTTACCCCATGATCTGGGGTCTTGAAGATCTCTTAAGGCAAGTGGGGGCCAAGCCTGGGTAGTATGAGGCTACAGAGACTGGTGTTCCCTTCAACCCTGACCTCAAGTTTTCTGCATTCTCTTCTTATTCCACACATACTATCCTTCCATCCTTGAACACTCGTGCCCACGACTGTCAGTTACCATCCATAAATCCAAGGCTACCAAATCTGGCTACACATCAGACTTCTCTTCTAGTCTATATGGCAGAGCTGTGGACTGGATGCTGTTGCTTGGTTATTGACAAGTACTGTAACTCAGTATCTCCTCTCTCTCCTGGTCCTCTCCCTTCACCCCTCCTCTCCCTCCCCTCTGCTCCTTTTTCTCCTGACAATGAATTCCTGTTATATATTCCAGGCTGGCCTCAAATTTGCTATACCCCTGCCTCAGCCTCCCAGGATTACAGACAAGTATCACAAGGTCAATTTCATGATTATCATATTTTAATTTAATTACATTTTCTTTTCTTTTCTTTCTTTTTCTTTCTTTTTTTTTTTTTTTTTTTTTTTTTTTTTTTTTTTTGGTTTTTCGAGACAGGGTTTCTCTGTGTAGCCCTGGCTGTCCTGGAACTCACTTTGTAGACCAGGCTCTCCTGGAACTCAGAAACCCGCCTGCCTCTGCCTCCCAAGTGCTGGGATTAAAGGTGTGTGCCACCACGCCCGGCCCTAAATTATGTTTTCTTGGGCTGGCAAGATGGTGGCACATCAGGCAATGTCCAGCCCTATCTCTCAACCCCTGCTCAGAAATGTCATTCATTATATAGCCGGACCTTAGTAAATTGTCTGTAGGACTGAAAGTGGAGGTCATAGATGGTGGAGTTCCAGTCTGTAGGTAGATCTCAGAGCCTTGAATTTATAGATGGTGACTTATGGCCTATGCAGAGACTTAAAGGTCTCTTCATATACAAATAATACCAAAAAAATAAACTCCTTGGTTGAGAAGAGAACTCTGAGCACTTGGATATGACTTCAACATGACTTCAATCTATAGAACCACAATTAAAGCAAGGCCAACAGTCAGGCATGGTGGCACAAGCCTTTAATCTCAGCATTTAGGAGGCAAAGGCAGAAGGCTCTCTATTGTGAGTTCCAGGACAGCTAGAGCTATGTAGAGACCCTGTATTAAATAAAATAAATAAATATTAAATAAATAAATAATGAAAACTAAAACCAGTCAAGCAGTGGTAGCTCACACCTTTATTCCTAGCACTCGGGAGGCAGAGGCAGGCAATTCTCTGAGTTCCGGGTCAGCCCGGTCAGCCTGGTCCATAAAGCCAGTTCCAGGACAGCTAGAGTTAGAAAGAAATCCTATCTTGAAAAACCAACACCGGGCAGAAAAGAAAGGAAGGAAGGAAAACAAAAACAAACAAACAAAAAAACCCACAATTAACCAAAACAAAGGTAAAACATACACAGGTGCTGCGTACACCATCACAATACAAAAGAACCCGATAAGTATCAGCTCTGATTTGAGAATTTTCTGTTACAACAAACTGCAGTGCTTGGGGATTTTGTTTATTTCTCAAGACTGCGTCTCTCTTCTCTCTGGCTGTCCTGGTACACCCTCTGTAGACCAGGCTGGCCTCAAACTCAGAGAACCACCTGCCTCTGCCTCCCGAGTGCTGGGATTAAAGGTGTGTGTCCCCACTGCCAGGCTTAAACTGGGGTGTCTTCATTGCACAAAATTTTTTGTTCTTTTTATGGGGGTTGGGGGGAGGTCTTAAAGGTATGCACCGTCACACCCAGCAAGTTCTCTCCATCCTGTGAGCTCTGGTGATCACGCTCAGGTCATCTGGTTTGACAGTAGACCCTTTTACCTGCTTTTATCCTTTTGTCTGCCTTTATTGTGGTTTTCTGTGTGTGGCATGCATGTGTGGGGTAGAGCATGTATGTGTTTTGGCACCTGTATATGTGTACATGGGTGATGTGGAGGATATATATTTGCTGTGGAGCATCTATGTGAGTGGCAGAACACAAATATGTATGGGGTGTGTATGCAGGCACGTGAAGGCCAGGACTTCCAATGTCTTCCTTGGTCATCTTCCTCCATATCTATCTATTTATCTATCTATCTATCTATCTATCTATCTATCTATCTATCTATCTTAAATTACAGTTAATAGGTGTGTGGGAACACATGTGTCTTGGTGTGTATAGGTCCTAAGATAATTTGAAGGAGCTGGTTCTCCCTGCACACTATGAGACCCAGGTGGCATGAACATTTACCCACTAAGCATCTAGTTGCCCCTAGTTTTTTTTTTTGTTTGTTTGTTTTTGTTTTTTTGGATTTTTCGAGACAGGGTTTCTCTGTGTAGCCCTGGTTGTCCTGGAACTCACTCTGTAGACCAAGCTGGCCTCAAACTCAGAAATCCACCTGCCTCTGCGTCCCGAGTGCTGGGATTAAAGGCATGCGCCACCACGCCCAGCTTTGTTTGTTTGTTTGTTTTTGGATGCCCCTAGTTTTTTAAGGAAGGTCTCTCACTGAACCAGAACCCCTCCATTCCAAAATGTACAGGCAAAGTCATACCTAGTTTTTGAGGCAGGTGCTGGGGATTTAAAATCAGAACCTCACATACTTGCAGAGTTAAGTGCTCTTAACCACTGAACCACCTCCCAGGCCCCCATGTTTTTATTATGAAAACCAAAAGACCTTAGGGCTAAGGTTACAGTTCATCAGTAAAACCCTTGTCTGAGAGGCACAAGTCTGGGATCAATCTTTAACCTCAAAACAAAACAAAATATTGTTTAAGACTGTGTTGAAGCCGGGCGGTGGTGGCGCACGCCTTTAGTCCCAGCACTCGGGAGGCAGAGGCAGGCGGATTTCTGAGTTCGAGGCCAGCCTGGTCTACAAAGTGAGTTCTAGGACAGCCAGGGCTATACAGAGAAACCCTGTCTCGAAAAACCAAAAAAAAAAAAAAAAAAAAAAAAAGACTGTGTTGAGATGGGGGGTGGGTCTCACTATGTGATCTTGGCTGGCCTTTAACTTGCTATGTAGACCAGGCGGGCACTGAACTCAGACTGGTCTGCCAGTGACTCCTAGTGTAATACCACGTCCAGCTTTAAAGTCTTATGGCTTTACTGACATATTCCATGGTATGTAAGTAACCAATTGATGTTTATTTGGATTGTCTTGTGTTAAAATATTTGTTTTATTCAGTAGAGTGGTACAGGGCTTTAATCCTAGCACTTGGGAGGCAGAGGCAGGTGGGTCTCTCGGAGTTCAAGACTGTTCCAGAACTGCCAGGAATACATTGAGAAACCTTGTCTTGAATAACAAACAAACAAAATATTAAAAAAAAAAAGGCACAACAACTTTGATTGATAAGCATATCCGTAAGGATGTGTGCTAGTAAGCCCAGTAGTCTAAATTGGAAGACTGTGAATTTGGGGCACAAAAACTGTGTGACAGCCAGGCGTGGTGGCGCACGCCTTTAATCCCAGCACTCGGGAGGCAGAGGCAGGCAGATTTCTGAGTTCGAGGCCAGCCTGGTCTACAAAGTGAGTTCCATGACTGCCAGGGCTATACAGAGAAACCCTGTCTTGAAAAACCAAAAACCAACCAACCAAACAAACAAACAAACAAAAAAACTGTATGACAATTTTGACCAACATAAAAACATAGTCAAGCCAAGGGGGGTTGTACAGGGTAATATAATCCCAGCATTTGGGAGTCTGAGGTAGAAGGATTAGGTTTTGAGTGCAAAAATTACACAGCACCTTTAGAAGACATAAAAGCATATCACAGCCTATGAGATGGTTCGGTGAGTCATAGTTTGCTGCCCGGCCTGCCAGTTTGAGTTTAACCTCATAACTGAATGAGCCAACTCCTATAGGAGGTACTGTCTTTCATGCATGTCATATGGCAAGACCTCAGTCAGACAGTGAACCCCTGTCTCACAACCAACAAATGAAAATCTTACTGCACTTTCACACACATATCTAACGATGTCTTTGATCAGGTTCACCCCATTTCCCTTTGTTGACCCCCTTTACTGCTCCATTTGGGGGGAGGGGAGGGCATAGTCTCTAGCCCAAGCAGCCCTAGAGTCCTGCTGAAGCTAAGGCTAACCTTGAACTCCAGACCCTCCTGCCTATCTTCCAATCTCAGGCCTTGAAACATCTTATCAGCAGGGTTCCGGTAGGCTGGACCACTGTTTTTATTCTTGGCTGTCTTCTTGGGGAAGGTTATAGTTTCCTCAGTCTCTACACTGGAATGCCTCAGGGTTCATCCCTGGTCCAAGTGTTCTCACTGCTGAAATTCTAACCGTAGACCAAAGCCACTCAACATGCGTTGCCAGACACACTTTTCCCCAGAATCCCAAGCCCTGACTTTTTTTTTTTTTTTTTTGGTTTTTCGAGACAGGGTTTCTCTGTCCAGCCCTGGCTGTCCTGGAACTCACTTTGTAGACCTCGAACTCAGAAATCCGCCTGCCTCTGCCTCCTGAGTGCTGGGATTAAAGGCGTGCGCCACCACGCCCGGCAAGCCCTGACTTCTATTGGCCTGCTTTGCCGTTCCTACTAGGATAAATAGCCCCAAGCCAGCGACTCCAAGCCTGATCCAGAGTTCTGGACCCAGCCCAAAGCTACAAGTGTGGGAACCTGTCTCAAAACAAAACAAAACAAAACACAAAACCTGCGGGGAGTGGTGGCACACGCCTATAATCCCAGCACTCGGGAGGCAGAGGCAGGCAGATTTCTGAGTTCCAGGACAGCCAGGGCTATACAGAGAAACCCTGTCTCTGAAAAACTAAAACAAAACAAAACAAACAAACAAACAAAACCTGTCAGGAAACAAAGACTAGGGCCTTGTACAAGACATCTTTAGGCTGGTTTGGAACTCCTGGGCTCAGTCACTCTGGTCTCAGCTTCTGGAGAGTAAGACTTACTCCATATGTGGACGTGGAAATGATGGCTCTGACTATCAATGGCAGGAAAGGAGTGTTAACCCAACGACTTTGCACTGGATTAGAAAAAGCACTTTAAAGGCAAGGGTAGGCAGGCAGATTTCTGAGTTCGAGGCCAGCCTGGTCTACAAAGTGAGTTTCAGGACTGCCAGGGCTATACAGAGAAACCCTGTCTCGAAAAATAAACAAAAAAAGGCAAGGGTGATCACCTAAAACTACTTAACTTTACATCCAAGGAAGAAGAAAAACTTAAAAAGGACAGGTCCGCCATCCTTTTGACAATATTAACTCCATCTTGTACTACAGATAAAACAAGGAGAGGTGGGCCAGGGATGGTGGCCCATGCTTAGAGCACCTGTAGGTCAACTGTTAAGACTCGAGGCAAGCCTGGGCTTCAAAACAAAATCATAACCAGCAACGACCAAAGAGGCAAGGATACCTCCCCAAAGAAAACAATTATTATTATTTTTTTACACTAAAAAATAAAGCCTATGGCATGCCAAGTTCCCATGCCCAAACGCCAAGGCTCAGAAGAGGTCTAGGAATGTTCTGGGGGGAGGGGGGGATGACGGGATAAAAGGTGATAGCCCACAATATGTGGGCTCTGGGGACTCAGTGGCGGTAAGGGCCACACCTACTCCTGCATGGGGTTCGAGACCCTGATCCCAGTGAGGTTGGCGAGCCTGGGAAGCCAGAGGCAGTCCGCCCACTCGATGCCGCCGCCACCCACGCGCCCCTCCCCCCAGTGCCCCCACTCACGTTTCTGCTCGGCCTCGGGCAAGTGGGTCGTGATGAAGGACAAGAAGCACTCGTTGCCCATATCCCAGTCCAGCAAGCCCGGAACCTGGCCATGGAGGCTGGCCCAGAAGTCCGGGTCCTGGAACTTAGGGTCCACTTTTAAGGCTAGAGGAGACGAGTGGTGCGGGGTGCAAGAGGCGGAGAGACTCGCCTGCGTGGAAGGTGCTTCCTCAAACCGCAGGCAATAGCGGGTGGGAGCGGTCAAGAGCTCACCGCCCCTGCAAACACTCCGGATTGCCTCAGGATTCATCCAGCTCCCGCTCATCAGGTTTTCCTGCGCCTGCGGATGTGGCTCAGCTGGTAGAGTGCTTGTCTAGCAAGTTCGAAGCCCGCACCTCCTAAAACCAGATTTTGAGCTACACACCTATAATCAGTCACACTTGGCGGAAGCGCAAATTCAAAGTTACCAGAAACGACACAAGCGAACCTGGGATTCCACAGACCTTGGCTCGAGGGGGGTGGGTCTCTGGGTGCGTGAGTTAGGGAGGAGCTTAAATGCGGGGGCGTGGTGGTGCAGGCTGCTAGACCAGCAAGGTTTTTTGTTTTTAAAGGCAAGAAAAAAAAAAAAGGGGGGGGGCGGCGCGTGGCGCACTTTAGGCCTTTCTTTAATCCCAGCACTCTGGAGGCAGAGGCAGGCAGATCTCTGAGTTCAAGGCCTACAGAGCTAGTCTCAGGAGGCTTCACACAGAAATAAAATAAAATAAAATAGAATAGAATAAAATAAAAAGAGCCGGGCGTGGTGGCGCACGCGTTTAATCCCAGCACTCGGGAGGCAGAAGCAGAGGCAGGCAGATTTCTGAGTTCGAGGCCAGCCTGGTCTACAAAGTGAGTTCCAGGACAGCCAGAACTACACAGAGAAACCCTGTCTCGAAAAACCAAAAAAAAAAAAAAAAAAAAAAAAAAAAAAAAAAAAAAAAAAAAAAAAAAAAAAAAAAAANCCTGGTCTACAAAGTGAGTTCCAGGACAGCCAGGGCTATAAAGAGAAACCCTGTCTCAAAAAACCAAAAAAAAAAAAAAAAAAAAAAAAAAAAAAAAAAAAAAAAAAAAAAAAAAAAAAAAAAAAAAAAAAAAAAAAAAAAAAAAAAAAAAAAAAAAAAAAAAAAAAAAAAAAAAAAAAAAAAAAAAAAAAAAAAAAAAAGCAAAACAAAAAAACAAACAAATAAAAGAATGAAGAGAACAAAGAAAGATGGGATGGCTCAGAAGAGGGTCAAGTTTCATCCAGGTGACTTTCCTCCAACTGAATAAATAAATAAAATAAATGTCATAACAAAAGAATATGAAGATACAGAAGAAACATATCCCAGGCTACCACATTTGAGAAAAGCTCTTAAAGACACAATGATTCCATGATTGTATTAATATCTATATTCTAGAATTCATGAGTGCTTTTAGAGCATATCTAGTTTTTTAAACAAAGTTTTCATGTTTTATTTAATTAATGTATTGATTTCGTTTTTTGAGACAGGGTTTCTCTGTGTAGTTCTGGCTGACCTGGAACTCTGTAGGCCAGGTTGACCTTGAACTCACAGAGATCTGCCTGTCTCAGCCTCCTTCGTGCAGAGATTAAAGGTATGTGCCACCATGCCTAGCTGTATCTTATTTTTAATTAAATTTATATTTCATAAAAGTTTTAAACAGTTTATCCAAGATTACAACCTCAGTAGATAGTAGAGCAGAGATTAAATTAAATAGCAAATTGATTTAAAATTTTGTTTTTAACATCAAGTTTACAGAAAATTCTATATGCTGTAAAATTTTTCTTTACATCCTTATTTTTTTCTTTTATCCATTTATTTTTCTCAGTTCTGGGAATTGGTGGGCCTTGTACATGCCAGGCAAGTACTATATGGTGCAACTAGACTCTCAGCCCTATATAGACATATGCATGTACCCACATATATTCTTTTCCTTTTCAGGGTTTTGAAGTTTTTAGAGGCTGGACTCTGAACTCTGTGCACTGAGAGTAGCTGGGAAATCTGGAGCCTTTTCAGCTACTCCCCAAGATCACAGCCATGCAGAGCAGGAGAGATGGCTCCATGGTAAAGAGCTCTGGCAACCATTCCAGAGGGTCTGGGTTCAATTCCCAGCACCCACATGACAGCTCACAACTGCCTGTAACTCCTGTTCCAGGGGATTCAACACCCTTCTACAGACACACATGGAGGCAAAATGACCGATGCGCATATAATAAAAGGTAAATTGTTAAAAAAAAAAGATTACAGTCAGACATCATCATGTCCAGCTCATGTTTATACATATATGTTAGATTTTATTTATTTTATGTGTGTGTATGTTTGCGAGCATGCCGTGGTGCTAGTGAGGAGGTCAGGGGACAACCTTGGAGAGTTGGTTCTTTTGAGATGTCATCTCATTATGTAGCTTTTAATCCAGGAGTTCCCAATGTAGACCAGGCTGGCCTCAAATTCCAATAGACCCACCTGCCTCTGCCTCTGGAGTGCTGGGATTAAAGGTGTACACTGTCGCATCCGGCTCCTCGTTATGTTATGTTATGTTTTGTTTTTTTCCTAATTGATGGCTGATTGATGCTGGGAACAGAGTCCAGGGCCTTAGGTGGTAGGCCACTGCTCTGCTATGGGATTACATCTGATTTTTAGGGCTGGAGAGATGGCTCAGAGGTAAAGACACTTGCTGTTCAGTCATGAGGGCGGGAGTTCAGGGGTCAGTATCTGTGTCCCCACAGTCAGCCCTTAAAAGTATATCATTTCTAATGAATTATTTAGTAATTTGTCAACAGCATATCCTTTCACTCAGGAACACTTTAATTGGTATTTCCTAAAAAAAAACAAACAAACAGATATTAGATAACATTGACAAATATCGGGAGTTGGAACTTTCTGTCTGTCTGTTGTTTTATCTGTCTTTTAAGACAGGATCTCACTATGTAGTCCTGGAGCTCACTACATAGACCAGGCTGGCCTCGAACTTACAGAGATCTGCCTGCCACTAGAATTAAGGTGTGCATTATTATACCCTGCTCAGGTCTGAAGTCTTAAATTGTGAGTGCATAGATGCATGTGTGAGGGTACCCTGAAGGCTAGAGAGGTCCTGCTCCTAGGAGCTGGAGCCTCAGGCTGACTGTGAGGACACGGGTACTGACCCCCTGAAGTCCTCCCTTCATGATCGAACAGCAAGTGTTCTTTACCTCTGAGCTATCTCTCCAGCCCTAAAACCCAGAAAATTTGACATTGACTCAATACTCTATTTAATTTATAGATCTTACTCAAATTTCACCATTTGTTCCCAACAATGATCTTGGTGTTTGCTTTTGAGACAGAGCCCCATAGTGTTACACTGTTTGTCCTGAACTCAGAGATCTGCCCGCCTCTGTCTCTTACAAGCTGGGATGAAAGGGCTGGGTCACTCTGGGCATAGGTGGTGCTTACCTTTAGTCCCAGCACTTGGGAAGCAGAGACAATTGGATCTCTGTGAGATCAAGGCCAGCCCAGTGTATCTATACAGTTCCTAGACAGAAGAAACCCCCATCTAAAAAGCCAACGTACAAAAAGCATGAGTCACCATGACCTTCTAAGTCCCCCCATCCCCCCACCCCCACCCCCCACCCCTACCCCAGAAAGGGTTTCTCTGTATAGCCCTGGCTGTCCTGGAACTCACTGGGGCTCTGTGGTAGAACCTAGAATGCAGGGCACTGTTGAGTTCCTCCCAGTACCACCACCACCAGAATCCAAAGAGGGAATACCAGAACAACGTTTGCCTGCTTGTACAGTGCTCTTGCACACGGGAAGCCAAGCTCCAGAACCTCACCTCCACTCTCTGTTCCTCTCCTATCATTTAGTACTCCTTGTTTTTATTTACTTCTCTTACTTTGTGTTTGTGTACCATATGGTTGTTTGTGCCATGCACCTGCAAATGGAGGATACCTGGTCCTTTTTTTTTTTTGGTTTTTCGAGACAGGGTTTCTCTGTATAGCCCTGGCTGTCCTGGGACTCACTTTGTAGACCAGGCTGGCCTCGAACTCAGAAATCTGCCTGCCTCTGCCTCCCGAGTAAAGGAGTGAGCCACCACACCTGGCTTTTTTTTTTCCTTCTTCCTTGTTCTGGTCAATCCCGCTCGTTCTGGTCAATCCCGCTCGCTCTGGTCGGTCCCACTTGCTCAGTCCCTGCTCTCTCCGGTCCAAGGATTCATTTATTATTATTCATAAGTACACTATAGCTGACTTCAGACGTACCAGAGGAGGGCGTCAGATCTTATTACTGGTGGTTGTAAGCAGTTGGGTGCTCTTACCCGCTGAGCCATCTCACCAGTCTCCCCCGCCCCCCTTTTTTTTTGACACCTGTTCCTTTAGCACTACTATTTGGCTAGCCCTGCTGGATCTTTCTATCTCTGCCCCCAACACTAAGGCTTACAGGCATGTATAGTCCTGATAGGTTTTTTTTTGTTTGTTTGTTTGTTTTTGTTTTTTGTTTTTTGAGACAGGGTTTCTCTGTGTATCCCTGGCTGTCCTGGAACTCACTTTGTAGACCAGGCTGGCCCCGAACTCAGAAATCCGCCTGCCTCTGCTTCCCCAGTACTGGGATTAAAGGCGTGCACCACCATGCCCGGCTTTCTTTTTTTGAGACAAGGTCTCACTATATAGCCCTGGCTGGCCTGGTACTCACTATGTAGACCAAGCTGGCCTTAAACTTAGAGAGATCTGCCGGTTCTGCTTCCTAAGTTCGGGACCAGGATTTGTTTGTTTGCCTTTGTTTTAATGAGAATTCAAACTCAGATCCTCTTGTCTGCAGAACAAATACGCTCACCCACCGATCCATCTCCCCAGGCTAACATTTCTTTTCCTTTGAACTCTCATTTAGCCCAGGTTGGAATTATACCATGTGGCTAAGGTAAGCACTTTAGAATTACTGTTGCTGTGGTAAAACACCAGGACCAAAGCGAGAGGTGGAGGAAAGGCTTTGTTCAGCTTACACATCCAGAGTCAGAGGCCCAGCGAGGAGCCTTGATGCAAGAGCTACTGAGAAGGCTGGGCAGCTTCCTTGCTTGCTCCTCAGAGTTTTCTCAGCCTGCTTTCTGACTGAACCTAGAATCCTTAGCCTAGGAGTAGCGCTACCCTCAAAGGGCTGGGCCCTCCCACAGCAACCACTAATTAGGAAAATCCCCTCCAGGCTTGCTGACGGTTTGTTCATGGAGGTGTGTTCTCAAGTGAAGCTCACTCTTCTCAGATGACTCTCGCACGGCTGGCTGTCCCCCAACCTTCTTCTCCTCAACCTTTCATATAGTTCCTCAGGCTGTGGCGACCCCCAACCATAAAATTATTTCCATTGCTATTGTTATACATTGTAATGTAAATATGTTTTTGTTGTTGTTTGTTTGTTTTTCTGAGAGACAAGATTTGCCTCTGCCTCGAGTACTGGAATTAAAGGTGTGGGTCACCACCACCGGCAGGACATTGGATCTTATAAGAGTTGTGAGACACCATGTGGATGTTAGGAATTGAACCAAGTTCTCTGTAAGAGATTGGAGATTTAGGGGTTGGAGGGGTTGGAGATTTAGCTCAGTGCTTGCCTAGCAAGCGCAAGGCCCTGGGTTCGGTCCTCAGCTCTGAAAGAAAAACAAAACAAACAAACAAAAAGAAAACACCAGCTAATGCTCGCTCGCTCCTAACCACCCTGTCTGTGCTATTTGAATTGTGCATTTCACACAGGGTGTTGAAAGTTTTATTCACTGTCCTAGTTATGTTAGAAAGTATTTATGGAGGCTTCCTTACAGTTTCAGAGGGTGAGGCTGTGCCCATCACCTCGGGGAGCATGGCAGCAGGAGGGCAAAGCAGTAGCTGAAAGATGGAGGCAGAGAGAGAGAGAGACAAAGTTATCTGAAAGATGGAGGCAGAGAGAGAGACAAAGAGACAGAGAAACAGAGAGACTGGGCCTGGCATGGGCTTTTGAAATGTTGAAGCTCATCCCAGTGTCACATCTCCTAGTCCTTTCCCAAAATGGTTCCACCACCTATTCAAGTATATGAGCCAATGGGGGCCATTTTCATTCAAAGCACAGCATTCATATAAAGAGTCTAAAAACAATTATGTAAATTTTTTTTTCAAGGCAGGGTTTCTCTGTGTAGCCCTGGCTGTCTTGGAACTCACTCTGTAAACCAGGCTGGCCTCGAACTCACAAAGACCCACCTGCCTTTGCCTCCTGAGTGTTGGGATTAAAGACATGCATTACCACAGCCAGGCGGGGTTGTTTGTTTGTTTGTTATTGTTTGTTTTGTTTTGTTGTTTTTTTGAGACAGGGTTTCTCTTTATAGCCCTGGCTGACCTGGAACTCACTTTGTAGACCAGGCTGGCCTCGAACTCAGAAATCCGCCTGTCTCGCTGGGTTTTGTTTTAAATTTTATAATTTTTTTTAAAGATTTATTTTTATTTATTATATGTAAGTACACTGTAGCTGTCTTCAGACACTCCAGAAGAGGGCGCCAGATCTTGTTAAGGATGGTTGTGAGCCACCATGTGGATGCTGGGATTTGAACTTATCACCTTCGGAAGAGCAGTCGGGTGCTCTTACCCGCTGAGCCATCTCACCAGCCCAAATTTTATAATTTTTAATACTAGACGTGGCAATGTATGTATTTAATCCCAAAGCTTAAGGCACACATAGGCAGAACTCTGTGAGTTTGAGGCCAACATGATCTACAGAGTGATTTCTTTTTTTTTTTTTCCCTTGTTCCGGTCAACTCTGCTCACTCCAGTCGGCCCCGCTCACTCCAGTCGGCCCTGCTTGCTCCAGATACAGAGTGATTTCTAGGCCAGCTGGGGCTATACATTGAGACCTTGTTTTTAAAGGGGGAGGTGTGGCTGGGCAGTGGTGATGCAAGCCTTTAATTCCAGCCCTTGGGAGGCAGAGGCAAGCAGATCTCAGAGTTTGATGCCAGCCTGTCTACAGAATGAGTTCCAGGAACAGCTAGGGCTATTATATAAAGACTTTACCTAGGTGGGTGGAAAGGAAGGGTGGGCAGAGAGGCTGGAGAGATGGCTCAGAGGTTAAAAGCTAAGCTCTACTGCTCTTCCAGAGGATCTGAGTTCAAGTGCCAGCTCTTGACCACCTATAACTTCAGTTCAAGGGGACCTGGACCTAACATCTTCTGGCCTCTATGTCACCTGCGCTCATGAACACACACCATTTCTCTTCCCACCACACACATGCAGAGTGTTGTGTTTTATAGAAGAGAAGGAGAGAGACAGGATATGTTTGGTAGAAGTGCGATATGGTGAGGTGGAAGAGGGGGTATCTCTGTGGCCCATGCTGAGGTATTCCTTCCCCCGAAAGACTAGCCATATAGTGTAGTATGGAATAGAGTTTATTTAGGGCATGAGAAAGGGAATTGGGAAAGTAGAGACAGAGAAAGGTAGAGGGGGGAAGAGGAGGAGAGGTCATCCAGGAACATGTGGAGAGAGAAGGGGGGGGAGGAGAGAAGGGGGAGGGAGAGAAGGGGTAGAGAATAAGAGGATAAGAAGGTAAGAAAGTGAGGAGGGGTCAAACCACCCCTTTTATAGTGAGTCAGGCACACCTGGCTGTTGCCAGGTAACTGTGGGGCGAGCCTAAAAGGAATGCTAACATGGGACTCAAAATAAAATGTCTTTTGAAGTCTTGTATCATTTCATTTTGTGTGTATGTGTGAGGGCCTGGGCGTTGGTTTACATACCACATAAGCTCCTGCCTCTGTGTTGGCCAGAAACGGGCAATGGATCTCCGGATCTGGAGTTACAGTGATGTGGGTGCTGGGAACCAAACGTGGGTCCTCTGTAAGAGCAGCAAGTGCCGGAGTCATCTTTCCAGCTCCCGTTATTGTTTGTTTGTTTGTTTGTTTAGCTGTTTTTGGTTTGTTTTTGAAGCAAGGTCTCTCTGTATAAAGCTCTCGCTGGCCTGAAACTAGGTAGCTCCTGATGAGCTGGCTCTGCCTCCTGCCTGCTGACACAAACTCTGTGTGCTACCGCATCCAGCCTGTTTTTTTTGTTTGTTTGTTTTGCTTTTTAAAGATTTATTTATTTTTATTTTATGTACCTGAATAAACATTTTGCTTGTATCTATCTACCTGGGCACTTGTGTGCTTGCAGTACCAGCAGATACCAGAAGAGGGCATCATATTCCAAGGAACTGGAGTAATGGATGGTTAAGAGCCCCATGTAGGTGCTAGGAATTGATTGAACCAGGTCCTCTAGAAGAGCAGTCAGTAATCTTAACCACTGACCAACCCTCCAGTCTGTTTTTATAAGTGTGTGTGTGTGTGTGTATGTGCATGCATGTTGGTTGAAACTCTCATGCCACAGCACATGTGTGGAAGAGGTCTGAGGACATCTTTTTTTTTTTTTTTTTCTTCCAAGACAGGGTTTCTCTGAGTAGCCCTGGCTGTCCTGGAACTCACTCTGTAGACCAGGCTGGCCTCGAACTCAGAAATCCACCTGCCTCTGCCTCCCAAGTGCTGGGATTACTGAGGACATCTTTGTGGGTTCAGTTTTCTTCTTGCAACTTCATGTGGGTTCTGGGGATTGAACTCGGGTCCTTCCGGCTAGCCTGGCAGGAGCCTTACTTGCTGAGCTTTCTCACTTCCCTTTGTATTTGTTTTGTTTTTGAGATAGGGTCTCTTGGATTCAGCCATTAAAGGCTAGGTTCACAACCAAAAAATACAAGAGATAGGGTCTCTCTCTCTGCAGCCCAGGCTGTTCTGGAACTCACTATATAGCCTCGGCTGGCCTTGAACTTGGGGCAATCTTCCTCAACCTCCCAAGAGCTGAAATCAACAAATATTTACTGAGTACCTACTGTGTCATCAGCACGATAGAACCAGCTGTCATAGGTCCCAAGATCAAAGTAGCTGGTCTCAGGGGACTTTCCGTCTGGAGGAGGGGGCAGCCGAGTCGTCACACACACAGTTGTGAGCCTGTGTGTGTACCACTGTGGGGCAGGAGAGGAATTAGAGGGTGGAGGAAGGGGCTGAGGAAGGTTAGACGCTTCCCTGGGGAAGGGGCAGGGAGCTGTGAAAACAGGAGAGTCACAGGGCAGTCTAGGCTCACGGAATCCTCTGTGCAAAGGCCCTGTGGCAAGAAAGAAAGGAGGCTACTGAGGCATGCTGGGAAAAGCTGAGGGGAAGCTGATTGTTTCAGCTCTGGTCCTAAGATCACCTTATACACTGGAATTTTCACTCTATTAGCAAAGTAAAGATCACCAACTCCCATCAGGAATACATGTCGGGGCCGGGCGTGGTGGCGCACGCCTGTAGTCCCAGTAGCTTGGGAGGCTGGGACAGGATTGTGCCATGAGTTCAAGGCCAGGACCCTGGGTGTCAGGAATACATGTGGGGGACAAAAACAAAGGAGGTAGGCCAAGGAGATGTCTCAGTGGATAACTGTGTGTGGTGAAACCCCGAAACCCGAGTCTGATCCCTGGGACCTACGTGGAAGGAGTGAATGGACTCCCCAAAAGCTGTCCTCAATATATCCAACATACTATATGAACATGCACACTCGAAAAAATAAAACCATTAGTCGGGTGATACAGAGCCAGGTGGATCTCTATGAGTTCGAGGTCAGCCTGGTCTACAAAGAGCTCTAGGACAGCCAGAGCTACACAGAGAAACCCTGTCTCAAAAACAAAAAACAAAAAACAAAAAAACAAAAACAAAAAAAACAAACGAAAACAACAACAACAAAAAACCAAGCAAACAAATAAGTAAAACTCTTATAGAACAAAACTAAATTTTAAAAATGGACGAGGGTGCTGGGCGGTGGTGGCTCACGCCTTTAATCCCAGCACTTGGGGGGCAGAGGCAGGCGGATTTCTGAGTTCTAGGCCAGCCTGGTCTACAAAGTGAGTTCCAGGACATCCAGTGCTACACAGAGAAACCGGGTCTCTAAATAAATAAATAAATAAATAAATAAATAAATAAATAAGACAAGGGTGATATTCCTGCCTGTTTACCACAGATGTCCCCGCACCGCCCCCCCTCCCCATCACCTTCCAGGGAGCTTCCATCCACCTCAGCTCTCGGCTATAGCACCGTTTAGCCCGTTCTTCACCCAGGCTCCAGGGCCTGCCCTGTTTGTGTTTTCTCTAGTTCTTCCCTAGCTCTGTCAGCTTCCCAGACACACCCTCACACCTCACACAGTGATCCAGCATCTACCCCCTGCCCAACTCAGAGTCTTGCTTGGGTCATCTACTGAGTGCAGGATACAAAACCCACGCCCTAGGTCTGGGGCTTGGAGCACTTTCATTGTCTCTGCCCCTGCTTGCCTCCCTCCTGGGAAAAGCCACCCTTGGGGTTTGGGGCTAGAGAGAATGCACATGTCATTGACATTGGTACTTTAGATATGTGTATAAGGGGACCAGCTAAAGGGGTGACTCACACAGACATGGTCGGAGACATAGGACGTGGGTCAGCCTTTATTGTGAGAATTAAGTATGGTTAAGAGATAAATCAGAGTTGGCAGGATTGCAGTGGGGCTGGCAGGGAGTGCTGCAAGATGAGACTGGGAGCAGGGAGAGGGGCACTGTCAGGAGGGGGCGGGGAGAGGGGCACTGTCAGGAGTGGACTCAAGGAGGGGGCGGGGAGAAGGAAGGGAAGCCACTAAGAAGCCGGTGACTGCAGCCTGGTAGGAGGCAAGCTGGACTTCTTGGAGGAGCCTGGGACGCAGGAGAGCCCTTCTCATTTGCGGGTACCCAGTGCCAGGGCAACAATAAGACCCACGACCAACAGGAACATGGCCACAGACAGCAGCACTGTGATGACCACCATCCCTCCCGTCCGGGCCATTCCTAACCCAATGGACTCCATGTTTTTTCCTGTCAGAAGAAGATGGGGGAACCTTTGTGAGTTGAAGGGATTCCTACCCGGCCCCCGTGGTTCACAGCTTAGCCCAGCCATCCAAGTAGCCGCCAGCATCAGTTCAACTCGTTATCCAGCCAACCAGTCAAGCAAACATAGACATCCTCCCCCCCACAGCCACACTTAGGAGCCACCAAGGAGATCTAACAGGACATCATCCCTCTGTACAAGGAACCTCTAGTTCAGCAGATGATGAACAGAACAGGAGGTGGCCATACCAAATACTGCAGGGTGGGGATGAGGGAAAAGGAGAGAGAGAGAGAGAGAGAGAGAGAGAGAGAGAGAGAGAGAACACTCCGAAAACAGTTTAGCTAACTTGCTCTAGGAGAATAAAGTCAGAGCTCAGGGAAGTGTGTAGAACTGAGGTGTGAGATATAGGCATTTTACTTACGAGGGAGCGTGGACATGGGAGTCTCTGGACTGGACTCGGTGGACGACCCCTTCTGTACTCGGTAGGATATGCTTTAGAGGTGGGAGTTGAGAGAAAGCAGAGATTCTCCAGTACGTATCTGGTGCTCGGGAGGAGGGGTTCCAGCCTCCACCTTCTAGCTATGTCTCCCATCTGGGCCCTCCTGGGGTCAAGGTTCACATTTCCTACCCTTTAGCTGTGCCCTCTCTAACCCGTGCTTCCCGGCAGCTCCCACCTTCACCCTTTCTGTGTCCCACCTCCTACTAGTATTTGGTGTCCATCGGTACCTACTAGTATTTGGTTCCTGGTGTTAGGTTTGTCACCTGATATGCGCTGAGCCTTGTGACGGTGTAGCCAGCCCCGCTGTCCACCACGCTCACAAGCTCCCTGCGCCCTCGGCATGGAGGTACCACAAAGCCCGACTTAACCACTGAGGGGAAAGGAGTGAAAAGAGGAGTGAAAGGCGAGATCAGATTTCTAGCAGTCCACTCTTGTAGAACCGGCAGCTCTTGGGTATCGTTAAGAGGGGTTACGACGAGTAGAATAAATGGGTACAAGGGAGGCCTACCTTTGCTGTCATTGGCTCTCCGGACCATCAGTGTGGCATTACCTCCCGTGAGGTGACATGGGGGCAAGGCAATTAACAGGCTTTCTGTTAGCGCCGGAGACAGCAGACCAGAGAGGCTTGAAATGTTGAAGTCTGTTAGGAAGCCGAGAGGGAACTCAGAAGGAGTTAGCCCCCTCTTAACTCAGAGCTGGCGGGATGGGTGGGTGGGTGATCATTGCTAAGGGTGCAGAGACAGAAGAGGAGCGTGTGGATCTGACCACCAGATGGCAGGCTTGAGCTGCAGATGGTGGGTACGCCGCGCTGTTTGGGAGCCAGTCTAGACCAGGGCACCCAGTTAGTCCCCAGTCTCTCCCAACTCACACAAACCTTGGACACTTACCCAAATTTCTTGACTCCTGGATCTGGAAGAAGCCCAGAAATTTGTCACCTGATCCCTACCACCAGTAACTCTCAACCCCAACTAGCTAGACCAACACTCTGTCCTTGAGAGCCCTGGGGAGAAAATGCTTCCTGTCTAGCGCTCTGAAACCCTCTTAGCTCCCACCAGAAATAGAGACCTGCAGTCCCCGGAGCCAGGACAGCCAGCAGAATCAGGATCAGGGGCAAGGCCTGGACAGGCAGCGTGGATGCCATACTGCGCTGGGACCTGGATCCTGGAACAGGTGCTGACAGGCTGGGGCTTCCTGGGGCCAATGAGGCCCTGCCCCAGGGTAGCTGATTTTGTCTCGGAGTGGGAGGGGCTGCTGGGAATCCAGTCCAACTTGCCCCTTGGGCACTGTAGCCTCAGTGAGGGCCCCCAGACAGGTTTTTCAGGCTGGGAAGCTGGCCCTCAGGCCTAAAGGGGGATGCTCTGGCTGGGTCCTGGCAGCTTCGTTAGCTGCAGGGGAGCATGGCTCTTTCTCGAACTCCCGCGTCTGAAGCACAGAGTTCCACAGTCCTGGACTGTAGAGGGTGCTCTCTCCAAGGAGGTAGAAGTTTTCCTAAAAAGGCCAGGAGTTGTAAAATTGCCCTGGTGTGTAGATATAAGAAAAGCCCCAAGGGTTGAAAGGGCTTTGGCTAGTAAGAATGGGAGAGGAGGAGGTTGATTAGGTAGGGTGGGGATAGCAGAGCCAGAGATCCAATTCTGGTATTAACTGAGGCCCAAGAAACTGTGACTCTGGGAGAAGCTGAGGGTATCAGTGTGAGCCTTCAGATTTCTCCAGAGGGTGGAGACAAGGGAAGTTAGTGAAGGCTTCCAGGTAAACACCAGTCCAGTCCAGCAAGGCTAGTGGGCGGGGAGTAGATACAAACAGACTTGGACAGCAAGCGTTTGTTCAGCAGGTAGAGAGTAAAGCAGAAAAACCTTAGGAAACAAGAGACCAGGGGTCCTGAGTTTCAAGCTGCTCCCGAAGGGTTTGTTGCTATTTTTGTTTCTTTGTTGTTTTTGCCAGCCTGGGCTACACAGTGAGTTCCAGGCCCTCCTGGGCTATACAGGGAGACCCTGTCTTAAAACCAGTCAAGCGGGCCGGGCAGTGGTGGCCTTTAATCCCAGCACTTGGGAGGCAGAGGCAGGCAGATTTCTGAGTTCGAGGCCAGCGTGGTCTACAAGGTGAGTTCCAGGACAGCGAGGGCTACACAGAGAAACCCTGTCTTGGAAAACCAAAAAAACAAAAAAGAAAACCAGTCAAGGGAAGCACAGTGGTGTACACTTTTAATTCCAGCACTCAAAAGACGGGGCTGGAGGATCTCTGTGACTTTGTGGCCAGCCTGTTCTACAGAGTGAGTTCCAGCCCAGTCAGGACTATGTTGAGAGATCCTGTCTCAACAAACAAAAATCACCAAGAGTAACAACCAGATCAACAAGAGGCGATGGTGGCACACGCTTTTAATCACAGCATTTGGGAGACAGAAGCAAGTGGCAATCTGTGTTTGAGGCTAACCTGGTCTACAAAGTGAGTTCCAGGACAGCCAGAGCTATACAGAGAAATTTTATGTTAAAAAAAAAAAGGGGGGGGGGCTGTTGAGATGGCTCAGCGGGTTAGAGCACCCGACTGCTCTTCCGAAGGTGATGAGTTCAAATCCCAGCAACCACATGGTGGCTTACAACCACCTGTAACAAGATCTGACGCCCTCCTCTGGTGCGACTGAAGTCAGCTACAGCGTACTTATGAAGAATAATAAGAAATGAATCCTTGGACCGGAGAGACCAACCGGAGCAAGCCAGGCCGTCCAGAGCGAGCGGAGCCGAACGGGGACGGCCGGAGCAAGCGGGGACACCGGAGCTAGCAGGGCTGGAGCGAGTGGGGCCGAACGGGGATGGCCGGAACAAGCGGGGCCAAACCGGAGCAAGCAGAGCCGATCGGAGCGAGCGGGGCTGGCTGGAACAAGCGGGGGCCGTACGGGGGCGGCCGGGAGCAAGTGGGGCTGGCCGGAGCGAGCGGGGTCGAGCAGAGCGAGCGGGGTTGACCGGAACAAGGGAAAAAGAAAAAAAAAAAAAGCAAAAACAAAAACAAAACAAAAAGTAGCAACAACAAAACTCCTCAAGACAAAACAATCCTGTAACCACAAGCAGAGGAGATGGAGGGCTGGGGTGGGGCTCAGCAGTGGACTGCCCTCCTGAAAGGCACTGCTTTTTATAGATGCTGTACCTAAGACTCAGGTTGTCACTGCAAAGTGGCTGCAGGGGTGTGGGCGTCTCAGCTAGGTGAACTCTGCAGGGCCTGAGCTCAGACTATCAGGGTCTGCTCCAGGAACCACCCATTTTCCCCAACCCCTGAGGAAGGTCCTAGTGGAAAAGTGGGGGCCACTAAAGGTCTGATGGGGTTCTGTCCTTTCCCCCATGCTGAGTGGACTTAAACTCTGCAATGTGTGTAGGAGGTAGAAGATGAGACAGCACCTGGGGGCTCGGGCTGGGAGCAGGAGGAGGCCTCACCGGTGTCTCCATTACTGCGCAATGGACGATCAGGAAACTGATTCAGTGCGTCTGAGGTAAAACCCGAAACTTAATTTCTTTCAAAAATTTATTTGCGTTTATTACTTTATATGTGTGCCCATACGTGTGCCACAGTGTATATGTGGAGGTCAGAGGACAAGTTGTGGGCATTGGCTCTCTCCTTTCATAATGTGGCTTCTGGGGATCAAATGTCAGGCGTGGTGGCAAGAGCTTTTACCTGTTGAGCCATCTCATGGTTTCGTAAAACTTCCTAAGGTGCTTACAGGTAATATAGAGACACAGACTCACATTTGGAGTCAGCAGATGCTGTATATACTCATACACATACACATACAGACATACACACACACATACTCATACACACACACATACTCATACACACGCCTACACTCATACACACACACACTCATACACATGCAAACACACTCATACACACACACTCATACACATACACACACAGACACATGCACACACACACATACACACACACTCATCCACATATACACACTCATCCACACACACTCATCCACATGCACACACACACTCATCCACATGCACATACACACTCATCCACATGCACACACATACTCATACATACACATACACACACACTCATACACACACACACTCATACACATGCACACACATACTCACTCTTACACACACATACACACACACTCATACACATGCACACACATACACATGCACACACATACACATGCACACACATACACATGCACACACATACTCATACACACATACATTCATACACATACGCACGCGTGCACACACACACACACACACACACACACACATGCAAAGTGGGACAGAGGTTTTTCTCGGGCCACCAGGCCAGGCCGCCTTTGGGTGGAGAACTGGAACTGAGTTCTGTTTTTCCGGCTCCTTGGCTTTTGTCCCCTTTAGATGAGATCTCCTCACTTTACACACAGAAAGATTACATACGAGGGAGAACTGGCGGTGGGGAAGAGAGCTACATGGCAGGGTGTCAGGGTCAGGAGATCTTCCTGGCAAGTCTCAAACCTCGACAGAGGACAATGTTTACATAAGGATTTAGGATCTGCGTCTTCCCATTTGGGCTAAGGAGGAATCAGGGAGAGGTTTGGTTTACTGCAGAGCAGACCATATAGGTCCACTCCTAAGCCCCATTTGAAATTAGAAGTGAGACAGTGTAGGATAGGAAAGAGCAGATCTCTGGTCACATTTTTAAAGGGATATGAGGGTCCTGTGCCTTTAAGCCCTCCCATCTCCCTCCAACCCCCCCTCACCTTCCCCACCCTAACCCTCCCCAGGTTTCTGGAGGAGCAGAGTTGCTTCTTCTCCCTGCCCTGCCGAGCTGCTCACTGGCTGCTCTGGAGGCTGTGCTTTGCGGTCTCCATGGAAACCATTAGTTGCTAAGCAACTGGAGCATCATCTGTGCTGAGCTCTCGCATCTAATTATCCCATCACAGTGGCTGAGAAGGGTTTGGGGAGCTGAGGGGAGGGGGAGGCCCAGCACAGGAGCAAGAGGATAACTCTTTGAGCAAAGCCGCTTCACTGACACTGCTGAGATCATTTAAAGCCACAGCACCTAGATCCTCTGGAGGGTTTCCCAAGGGCCAATAAGGGAACCAAGGCCAATGTCTGGAGTCTCTCCCCCAAACCCTGTCTTCTCTGCTGTCCTCTCCTTGATTCTTGAGTCTAAACTCCCTCAAGTTCCCTCTCCTTCCTCCTTACACATATGTTCCTCAAGCCAACAGACATTTACTGAGTACCAGGGAGGCAGCAAAGCTGTACAAGTAGGGTAAGTTCTTGCCCCTGAAGCTCTTCACTTCCCTCTTCTGCTCAGTCAGCTCTCAAAGCAGACCTCCTCTTCCGGGACTACAGTCCTTTTGTCCCCTTCTTGAACCACAGTAGTTCTGTAGCCTGAAGGATTGGGATCAGACCCAGATCTGCCTGATCTGTCCACAGTCCGACCTCAGTAGGCCACCCCTCTGCCTCCCAGTCAACTAGAACAATATGCATGCCTGTCTCCTGGGGCATGCCAGACACTGATGGTGGCCGGTGTACTCCTAGTGCTGAATGTTGGCTTATAACTTTGAGTGATCCACTTTGAACTTTTTCTTTTTTTTCAACTTGAAAATGAAGGTTTATTTCTCTCAAACTCAGGTCTAGCAAGCTGTGACAAGCGTGAGAATGATTTAGGGCACGGATGCAGAAAGAGGGCTGAGACCCACAACCTGGGAGCACAGTGGACACCTTGAGGGCTTGGGCCTGGAGACCAGAGATGATGCTCAGCTGGTTTGTTGGAAACGTTGAGGACCATTGCTTAGAGATCCGAGGCTGGAAGGTGCTGTGGCCAAAAGGAAAACTCTATCATTTGGGCTTGGCAGAGACCTGAGTACTCTTTTTTTTTTTTTTTTTTTTTTTGGTTTTTCGAAACAGGGTTTCTCTGTGTAGCCCTGCCTGTCCTGGTACTCACTTTGTAGACCAGGCTATCCTGGAACTCAAAAATCTGCCTGCCTCTGCCTCCCAAGTGCTGGGATTAAAGGCGTGTGCCACCACGCCCGGCTTGGATTTTTTTTTAAATTTACTTATTTTATGTTATGAGTGTTTTGCCTGCATGGATGTATGTTCATGCACCACATCTGGGCTGGTTGCCTTGGAAGTCAGGCCATCAGATCCCGGGGAACTGGGGTTACAGATGGTTGTGAGCTGTCCAGTGGGTGCTGGGAACTGAACCCCGGGGCCTCTGTAAGAGCAACAAGTGCTTTAAACTGCAGAGCTCTCTCTCCAGTCACCATGGTTTCCACGTCCAGGGAAATGAAATAAAACCCACCTCGTGGGAATATGGTGACTGTCAGCCCATCTAATTTACTTAAGGGTGCCTAGGAAAGTATCTGGTTCAATAAATACTGATTCAAGTAATCCATCTTGCTCTCATCTCCCCCTCTTTTAAGATTTTTATTTATTTATTTTTTTATGTGAGTATGTGAGTACACCACCGTTGTCTTCAGACACACCAGAAGAGGGCATCAGATCCCATTACAGATGGTTGTGAGCCACCATGCAGATTGCTGGGAATTGAACTCAGGACCTCTGGAAGAGCAGTCAGAGCTCTTAACCCCTGAGCCATCATCTCTCTAGCCCCTTGTTCTCCCCTTTGTATTAGCCCTCACTGCAGATGAGGAATGAGAGTACAGAGGTGATTCATGCCATTCCCGAGGTCACAGAGCAAACAGGGAATGCAGTGCCCTAAACAACTCAACATTTGCATTTCTAGCTTTGTCAGTGATACAGAGAGACGGTTAGGTTGGAAAAGCTTGTCCAAGGGTGAGTAGCCACAGGCTACCAGGCATCCAGAAGAGCTTGCCTGATTCTTTCACTTATTAAACATTGGTAGAGAAATCCCTCACAGGGGGTACCACGATGGGTGTTTTGAGATACTGAGAAATGAGAATCGACCCCTGCTTTCAGCTGGGCTTTCTGGACTAGGTAGAGGACCATAGCCTAGAAAGAGAGGACCTTGTCACTGGGCACAGTGACACAAGTCTTTAATCCCCAGAACTCCGGAGGCAGAGGCAGGTGGATCTCAAAAGTTCAAGGCCAGCCTGGTCTACAGAGTGAGTTCTAGGACAGGCAGGACTACACAGAGAAACCCTATCTCAAGACAAAACAAAACAAAAACAAAACAAAAACAAAAAAACAA
>LR749787.1:139965-235056 GCA_902729485.2 Mus minutoides | reverse complement strand
CTAGAAAGAGAGGACCTTGTCACTGGGCACAGTGACACAAGTCTTTAATCCCCAGAACTCCGGAGGCAGAGGCAGGTGGATCTCAAAAGTTCAAGGCCAGCCTGGTCTACAGAGTGAGTTCTAGGACAGGCAGGACTACACAGAGAAACCCTATCTCAAGACAAAACAAAACAAAAACAAAACAAAAACAAAAAAACAAGAAAAAGAAAAGAAGGGGGGTAGGGGAGAAAAAATCTGCATTCAGAAAGGCTGAGGGACTTGAATTATTCTCACACTTAGAAACTGCATACCGGGTTGGAGAGATGGCTCAGTGGTTAAGAGCACTGATTGCTCTTCCAAAGGTCCTGAGTTCAAATCCCAGCAACCACATGGTGGCTCATAGCCATCCATAAGAAGCTCCGACTCCCTCTTCTGGAGTATATGAAGACAGCTACAGTGTACTTACACATAATAAACAAATCAATCTTTAAAAAAAAAAAAAGAAAGAAAGAAACTGCATACCAAACTTCTTCCTCAAGTGGAAGGTTCAGAGGTGGGGCCTGGTGGGAGCTGCAGCTGCTCTGGGCCACCGGTGACTTACTGCCTTTGCCAAGGGTTTTAAGTTTTGCCTTTGAGATTCTTCCCCAGTGTTCTGTAGGGACCGTTCTGGCATGCATCCCTCTGGCAGTGAGGAGGACAGACTGGCATCTGGTCAGAGATGAGGTGAGGAGACCGAGGAGCAGAACTACCCAAGAGAAAAGAAAAGCAAGTGTGGCCAGGCCGCGGGCGCCAGAAGAGAAAGGAGCAGGCTGAAGTGGTGCTCCTATCAGCGATGATTCCAGAGCAGCTAAGAAGGGAGAACAAACGATCTCCAGGTTTATGGTTCAGATCAGGCTTGAATGGCTGCGTGGAGGACGAATGCTCCCTGTGGAGCCTTTAAGTCAGAGGTGTCATGATTACAGGCTTCCTCCGTGATGACCCATAATAATCCCTGCTTCCTGTTTCCTCGAATTTGTGACTGTGTGGTACCCCTTCCCTTTGTGTCAGAGTTAGTCTGTGTGGCCAATAGGATAACCACAGATACAGTAGCCTGGCCTGCTGGCGTGTACCTGTAGTTCTAATTACTTGAGAAGCTGAGGCAGAAGGATTGCTTGAGCCAGGAGTTGGAGGCCAGCAGCATTGGGAGGTTAAAGGCAGGATGATCAGAAGTTTGAAGCCATCCTGGTCTACATGAGAGACCTTGTCTTAAAAACAAGAAACACGAGAGCAGGTATGAGGGAGGCAGGGAAAGAAATAGAGCTTAGATGCCAGGCAGTGGTGGCACACACCTTTAATCCCAGCACTCGGGAGGCAGAGGCAGGCAAATTTCTGAGTTCGAGGCCAGCCTGGTCTACAAAGTGAGTTCCAGGACAGCCAGGGCTATACAGAGAAACCTTGTCTCAAAAAAAGCCCCCCCCCAAAAAAAAAAGAAAAAGAAATAGAGCTTAGATGCCTGCCAGTGGTGGTGCACGCCTTTAATCCCAGCACTTGGGAGGCAGAGGCAGGAGGATTTTTGAGTTCCAGGATAACCTGGTCTACAAAGTGAGTTCCAGGATAGCCAGGGCTACACAGAGAAACCCTGTCTTGAAAAACCAAAGGGAAAAGAAAAGAAAAAAAGAAAGAAGGAAAAGAAAAAGAAGTCCAGCTCAGAATAGCCAAGCAAGACACCGCACATCTATAATCCCAGTATTTAAGAGACTTTGGCAGGAGGATTTATAGGTCAGTGCCAGCCTGAACTATAGCGGCTCTAGGGTCAGCTTAGGGCGTGTCTTAGTCAGGGTTTCTATTGCTACAGCAAAACACTACGACCAAAAATCAAATCAGAGAGTGTAGTGGCTATCCCTGGTTATCAACTTGACTATGTTTGGAATGAACTACAATCCAGAAGTGGAAGGCTCACCAGTGACCCTAACCTGGAGGCTGGGAGATAGAAGTTTCTGATCTGGATCTTGGTATGGAGATCTTTTTTTGTTTTGTTTTGTTTCTCGAGACAGGGTTTCTCTGTGTAGCCCTGGCTGTCCTGAAACTCACTTGGTAGACCAGGCTGGCCTTGAACTCAGAAATCTGCCTGCCTCTGCCTCCCAAGTGCTGGGATTAAAGGCGTGCGACACCACGACCGGCTGGTATGGAGATCTTGATAGCATAGTGGCTATGGATTCCAGAAGATTAAGACAGAGAGATCTCCGAGTTCAAGGTCATCTGGGATTAAAGGTGTGATGGCACACACCTTTAACCTGGGCTACACTTTCTGCTGGAGATCATATAAGGACACTGGAAGAAGGAAGACTAGCTCTCACTCCTTTGCCTGTTTGCCGTGTGGCTGAGTAACTGCTAGATTCTTGGACTTCCATTCACAGCTACTACTGAACCATTGTTGGGAATTGGACTGCAGACTGTAAGTCATCAATAAATTCCTTTACTCCATAAGTTCTGTGACTCTAGAGAACCCTAACTAATACAGAGAGAAAATGATTTATTCAGTGTACATTTCCACATTGCTGTTCATCACTAAAGGAAGTCAGGCCAGGAACTTGAACAGGGCAGGAACCTGGAGGCAGGAGCTGACACAGAGGCCATGGAGGGGTGCTGCTTACTGGCTTGCTCCTTTGCCTTGCTCACCTTGCTTCCTTTTATAGAACCCAGGAGCCCCAACCCAGGGACGGCACCACCCACCTGCTCACTAATTGAGAAAATGCCTTATAGCTGGATCTCACGGAGGCATTTCCTCAACCGAGGCTCCTTCCTCTCTGAAGACTCTAGCTTGTGTCAGGTTGCTATGCAGAACCAGACAGTACAGGATATAAGATGGACATCTGTCTCAGAAGCCCCCCTTTCCCCCAAAGGCAGTAAGCAATGACTCATGGGACCAGATGTTCCTCCTTGCTTACTCTAAAGGAGACAGAAGCATTTCCATGGTGAGGTGAGGCCTCTGTAGCAAGCAACTAAAGGTTCAGCCGATAGTGTGTGACAAGGAAGACATGGAGCTAAGTCTAAGTCTTCCTGCACCAAGAATACCATCAAATGACCAAATCCTGCCTGCCAGCCTCACCACGCCTTCTTGAGGCAACACTCCCCCCACCCCACCCCTTCCTACACACACAACAGGTCTTACTCAAATGCCTGACTCTCAGAACAATGTTTGCGCTTACAAGTTACTACACTGGTGGTAGCTTGCCCAACAGTAATAGCTAACGAATACAACTGCCTTGGGAAGTAGTCAAGAGGCCATTATAAGGGGGCACGTGAATCATTAGCATAGACAGGCATGTGACAGGGCTCCCCTTTTGACAGTGGAAGGAGGCTCTTTCAGAGTGTTAAAGGGAAGAAGACACCCATCCTGGCTGGTACCACAGGGCTTCTCCTTCACCTCCACTCCTGAGAGTAGCCTCCTGCAGATGAAGAATGCACAAACCAGAGCTGGGAGGTGAGGTGCTAGGCTCAGAACAGGGTAGGCAGCTCTTAGAAGAGAGCCACTGATGCTCTTGTAGAGGACCTAGGTTTAGTTCCCAGCATCCATATAGTGGGTACAACTGTATAACTCCAGTTCCAGGGGGATCCAATGCCCTCCTCTGACTTCCAAGGTTAACACACACACACGGATATACATTCATGAAAAACACTCATATAGAGAGAGAATAAAAATAAATAAAGCTTTATGGTGGCACACACCTTTAATCCCAGCACTCAAGAGACAGAGGAATGAGGATCTCTGTAGGTTCCAGGTCAGCCAGGGCTACACTGAGAAACCTGGCATGTGTGCTACATCACACAGGTGGAACCAACTTGTGTATTGGCTTTCTCCTTCCTCTGTGGGTCCTGGGGACCAATTTCAGGTCATCCCTTTTTGGGGTAAGCCCTGCCAGCCCTGCTAGCTTGCTTCTGGCTCTGGATTTTTGGTTTATTTATTCATTCATTCATTCATTCATTCATTTATGAAAGCTGACTTGATTTAGTGTCCAGGCTGTTCTTGAGCTCTTGATCTTCAGCCTTCCGAGAAATGTGATCGTAGCGTGTGTTAGCATGGCTGGCTGTGCTTTAAATTAATGAATGAATTAATGAATGAATTAATTAGAGACAAGGTCTTCCCTCAGGACTGTCAGTATAGGTGTGCACCACCATGCCTAGCTGTTCTTCCTCCTGTCCCCTTCTTCCTTCTTCTCCTTTGAAATTCCAGAGGACTGGGATTACAGGTATGGTGCTGGGGACTGAACCCAGGGTCTCATGCATGCTCTACCAACTGCTTCCCATCACCGGCTCACTCTCCATTTTCTGAGATAAGATCTCATGAAGCCCAGGCTGGCCTCAAATGGAGATGATCTTGGATTCTTGATCTTCCTGCTCCATCTCCAAGGTGCTAGAGTTGCAGGCTTGTGATGCTTAGCATCTTCCCTCCCTCCCTCCCTCCCTCCCTTCCTCCCTTGTTTCGATTGATTATGTATATGTGTGTGTGTTTGTGTGTGTCTACTTCCGTCTCTCACTCCCTCTTTTTTTGTATGTATGCATGTATGTATATATGTATATGATGTATGTACATATGTATATATGTATGTATGTGCATATGTGTGTATGTATACTAGATACTAGTCTTTTTTTTTTTTTTGGGTTTTTTGAGACAGGGTTTCTCTGTATAGCCCTGGCTATCCTGGAACTCACTCTGTAGACCAGGCTGGCCTCGAACTCAGAAATCCTCCTGCCTCTGCCTCCTGAGTGCTGGGATTAAAGGTGTGCGCCACCACGCCCGGCTGTGCATGTATTATATATGTATGTTTGTATTTACTTAGTGTGTGTGTGTGTGTGTGTGTGTGTGTGTGTGTGTGTGTGTGTGTTGTATATGGGTGTATGCAGACCACAATATCTATGGGGATCAGAGAACAACGTGAGGGAATCAGTTCTCTCCTTCCACTATGTGAGTTTCAGAGACTGAACTCTAGTTGTCAGACTTGGTGGCAGATGCCATTACCTGCTAGGCCATCTTACTCCCTCCATCCCTGTACCCCACTTTATAAATATAGGAGAAACTCCAGCCTGGCGGCACATACCTTTGAGATAGGCAGATCCCTCTGAGTTGCAGGCCAGCCAGGACTTTTGAGATCCTATCTCAAAACCAAATCAAACCAACCAACCAAAACCCCCATATCATGGGGCTGGGAGATGGTTCATCAGTTAAGAGAGCACATTGCTCTTCCACAGGACCCAAGCTCAGGTCCAGACACCCACACTGGGAAGCTCATACTACCTGTAATCCTAGTTTCTGCACTTGATTTTAGCCAAAAGGCCGAGAAGCAATTAACCCTAGTTTCTGAAGCATGCGATATCTCTTGCCTCCACAGATCCCTGCACATTCACAAACACATACACACACACACACACACACACACACACACACACACACACACGCAAATGCACACACACGCACACTTTTAAAAATAAATCTTTTAAAGAGTTATCTAAGCTGGGCATGGTGGTGCATGCCTTTAATCCCAGCACTTGGGAGGTAGGGGCAGGCAGATTTCTGAGTTCGAGATCAGCCTGATCTACAAAGTGAGTTCCAGGACAGCCAGGGCTCTTCTAGCCTTAGCCCTCCGGGGCAGCTGGGACCGCAGATGTGCAGCGCAGGTAGCTAGGAACTACTTACTGTTCTTGCTTTAGTATCAGGAGGCTAAGGCTGGACCTCTCTGTAGGAGATTTGCCAAGGAGGAATTTCTCTTAACCAAATATAATTTGCCAAAGAGGAAATTTAAATGGACTGGAGTGGGGGTGTCTGGAAGGACTTCTTAGAGGAAACGGAAGAAGTGGAGAGCTAAAACTGTAGGAATTAGCAGCATGAAGGAGGAGAGAGAGCTGGAGAAGGATTGTTGTAGGCTGAGAAAGCTGTAAAGGTACAAAGTCCGAGAATGGACTCTGGAAAAAAATCACCGAAGAAGCAGCTGAGACCAGATAGACTCTTTTTTAAAATTTTTTTAAAAATGTATTTACTTTGTGTGAATGGTTTTTGCCTGCAAGTATGTATCTTTTTCATGTGTGTGCCAGGTGCCCTCGGATCAGAATAGGATGTTGATGTTGGATCCTCTGGAACTGGAGTTTATGGGTGGTCTTGAGCCACCAATATTTGGATGCTGGGAATAGACTTCTGTGTCCTCAACTACTGCTATTAAAACTGTTGAGGCAGTGCTCTAGTCATTTGTTACCCTTTAAAAAAAAAGATTTATTTATTATTATATCTAAGTACACTGTAGCTGTCTTCAGATGCACCAGAAGAGGGCGTAGGCTCTCATTACGGATGGTTGTGAGCCACCATGTGGTTGCTGGGATTTGATCTCAGGACCTTCGGAAGAGCAGTCAGTGCTCTTAACCACTGAGCCATCTCTCCAGCCCCAGATAGACTTTTAAAGACTCTCCAAAAGTAGTTCTCCTCCTCTTCTTCCTCTTCTTCTTCCTCTCCCTTTTCCTCCCCACAGCTTTCTCCAGTCTGGGGGATTGAGCATGTTGGGTGAGCACTCTACCGCTGAGCGACACCCCAGGTCCAGGAGTTTTAATTTCTACACTGAGAATAAAGGGACACCCTCTGAGAATTTTACAATGGAGAGTTAATGCTCAGACCTATATTTAAGAAAGATGACTCTGTAGTGTGGCGGCTGAGTCGGATGAGCAGATGAGAGGCATTTTAGAGGCTGGGTGGTTTTTGTTGTTGTTTTGTTTTGTTTTGTTTTGTTTTTGTTTTTGTTTTTCGAGACAGGGTTTCTCTGTGTAGCCCTAGCTGTCCTGGAACTCAGAAATCTGCCTGCCTCTGCCTCCCAAGTGCTGGGATTAAAGGCGTGCACCACCACCGCCCGGCTTTAGAGGCTGTTGAGATCACTTTTCAGATGGAAGCTAGTAGAAAAAGGGTTTGGGTGGGGAACAAGTGACGGGACCTGGAGTTAGTGAGGCTAGGCTGGCCAGACTATAGAAGAGGGGAGAGGAGGGTCAGGGGTGTCTTCCAGTCCTGGTTCTAGAAACCAAGGGCAGATCTCTTATTAGTCCAGAGAAGTTGAGGTGAATGTTCTGTTTTAAACTCGCTGATTGAGGGTCCTGAAGATACTGAAGCATGTGGCAGGTAAGTGGGTGTGTGGTCTTTGGTGAAGGCAGTCAGTCACAGGGGTGGCCAGCGGGAGCCTTCAGGGAGAGCACGAACGCAGTGGGAAGAGCCTAGGGAACCTTCAGTCTGTGGACAAAGGAAGAGTGAGGCTTGCAAAGGAGGTTGTGAAGCTTCCTTAAGAGAAAAGAGCAGGACAGATTACTCTCCCTGGTGCTCAAAGAAGGAAGCCTGCAGAGAGGACTTGGGGCAGCAACAGCAGTTGGGAAAAGCAGAGAGATTTGAAATCTGCTCCTGGCTTTGACAAGGAGAAGCCATCGGGAGCTCTTCAGGCTGAGGCTGTGGCTCACTGGTTGAGCATTTATTTGCCTAATGTGCACATTGTCCTAGGTTCGATCCCTGGTAGTGCAAGACAACAGCTTGTACTGGGAGACATGTAAACAAGAAGGACTAGCATGGACAAGAGGATACTGAAAAGGAAATGGCTGCATGGAGATGGGCCTAGGGCCTCCTCCAGACAGCCTGGAGAGGACAGGATCAGAGGAAGCTCAGAGAATGATCTTCCCTCCTAAGCCCTGTCATATACTTTCTAAGATTCTCTAAGTCCCTGTGGTGCTTTGAATGGGAATGGTCCCCATACACTCATGTATTTGAATGTTTGGTCCTCGGTTGGTGGAACTGTTTGGGAAGGATTAAGAGGTGTGACATTGTTGGAAGAGGTACGTACATGGGAGTGGGCTTTGAGATTTCAAAAGCCTAAGCTGTAAGCAAGTCCCTAATTGAATGCTTTCTTTTATAAGTTGCCTTGAACAAGGTGTCTCTTCACAGCAATAGAAAAGTAAGGAAGACAGTCTCATACAGAGTATCTATGGGCACCTCTGATGGGCACAGGGAAGGAGATTCAGGAGCCTTCCTGGGATGTGGATGGAGTATGGAGAAGGTCTGCACGCCTTAGCAGAAGGGAGCAGATCCTAGAGATCATAGCCATCTGGCTGGGCCACATGGCTGGTCTCCATCTCCAGCCATGTGGCCCAGGGACCCAAGAACTGCCGTTTTAATTCCGTTTTAATTCCTCTTTTTTTTTTTTTTTTTTTTTTTTTTTTCGAGACAGGGTTTCTCTGTATAGCCCTGGCTGTCCTGGAACTCACTTTGTAGACCAGGCTGGCCTCAAACTCAGAAATCCACCTGCCTCTGCCTCCCGAGTGCTGGGATTAAAGGCGTATGCCACCACGTTTAATTCCTCTTGAAGTCTAGCCATTTCTGAGCCCTCACCACCACCAATAGGGACTTTCCAGTTGGGGTGTATGTAGCCCAAGCCTGCCTACAGCTCTGATAGTCCAAGGTTACCACCAGGAAGAAGAGCAGAGAGTCATGGGAAGAGGTCAATAATGCTTTGACTCCTTTCTCAGCCTCCTGAAGCTGATGGGTGGTTTTGGCATGGCTGCCCAGGTCACAAACCTGAAGCTGGCCTTCTGCATCTCCAGACCTTGTTTGACGTGCACATCGGCTACTGGTGCCCTTTGCAAAGCTGTTATTTGTACAGAAGCCCAAGGGATAGGGGATAGGGATAGGGATAGGGATAGGGATAGGGATAGGGATAGGGATAGGGATAGGGATAGGGATAGGGGGAAATCATCCCTCCCCCTTCCTTTGTCTGTCCCTGCCACCACTTCTTCTTTCAGAGGGGTCTACAGGCACACACCACCCCCTGGTCACTCTTCCTGCCATTTGGACTGACATACTGGAGCCTGCTGCTTCCCTGCTTCCTTAGGTGCCCTGTTCAAGCTTTGGGTTCTCACAATTGCTAGAGACAGCCTAGCTTGTGCTCCTCCCTTCCTGCTCCAGGAGTTTCTGAACCCAATCCCTTCCTCTTCACTTCCCCCCAAGGCAGCTCGCATAGTAGCCCTGAGCCTCCCACTGAGCTCTGAACCCTGAGCTTCGCTGTCTATGGCATACAAAAATGAAGGCAGCAGGTTCCAAGGAGTGTGCCCTCTGATCAACTCCCAAGGTTACGACCCGCCTTCAGGGTAAAGGGAAAGCTGGAGGTCAGGAAGCAGGCTCCTGAGGTAAGCAGAGGGCTATGAATGAGCCTGGAGCAGAGGGCCCAGCCCTGACCTTGAACTCAGGTTGTGAACAGCGTTACAATCTCCACTTTTTTCCCCCCTGAGACAGGGTTTCTCTGTGTAGCCCTGGCTGTCCTGGAACTCACTTTGTAGACCAGGCAGGCCTTGAACTCAGAAATCTGCCTGCCTCTGCCTCCCAAGTGCTGGGATTAAAGACATGCGCCACCACCGCCCGGCTGTAATCTCCACTTTGCAGGTCAGGGGTGATACAAAATAATAGGAGGCTCAGAGAGCCTAACACGGTGCCTGACAAATATAGATGCTTAGAATAAACACATCTCCTCTGAACTTGTTTGGGGTTCTTTGGGGCTCTGAAAGTAGGGGGGTGCTGCAAGAGGCCGGGAACCCCTGAGGTAAGAATGCAGGTGTAGTCTGTCTCCCTCCATGCTAGAGCACAGAGCCCTCCCGAAGTCGCTGCTTTTCTGGCCTGGGTGTGACAGCTGGATAGGTATTCCTCACAGGCTGAAGGAAGCCTAATAAGAAGGCCTGGTAATGGTAGAACTGCCTTTGGGGTTTCAGCCCCCACTTCAGCACATACCAGATCCCTAAAATTCATAATCCGATTTATATTCCTATTCCCTCCTCTGGACCTGTCACCATGGCAACAGTTTTCTCAGTTGCACCTCATCAGCTTCTCAGCAAATCTTTTTTCCTGCCCCCCCTCCCAATTCAATCTCTCTTTTCTCATCCTCTGTTGGTCTGCTCTTCTAAGGGTGCAGGGTGCTCACCTGTCCCCCCTCTCAGTTCCCCCAGGTCCCTCTGTCCTCCCCCTGTGCAGATCTGTTTCTAGGGACTCACTCTTACCTCTCCCTTCTCAAGTTGAAAACTGCAGCAGCCAGCTTGCCTCTGTTGGGCTTGCAAGAACTCTTGTCCCTCCTGGGCAGGGAAGAGATCGGCGGGCGGGACAGGGTTTGGATCCCAGTGGGTTCTGGGCAGAGCTCTGCTGCACTGGTGTGTGGGTGGAGGGTGCCCCCTGAGCTGACTGCACTGTGACCAGAAGGAAGGACATGGGGGGCAGGGTGTCAGCACGGCAGTTTCTGTTCCTGCTCTCAGTCAAATCAACCTCCTTTTGAGGGTGTTCTGCAGGATAGTCTCCCTGGCTCACCCTTGGAGACACTCAGCAATGCCTTTCAGCGAACACCAGGATGGGGCACAGCCCCCAAGCCTAGCCGGTTCTGATTTCTTTCTCTTCAAATTTCAATTAAGCATCTTCATCCTTTCATTGATGGTGTCTTTGGAGGTGGGGTTGGGGGGAAGGTTGGGTACTAGTATGTCCCAGTGCAGGGATCCTAGACATGAATTGACTGTCCCATGTCATCCCTCTGGATTTCTCTGTCACTATCCCTTAAAATTGTCACTGTTCCTCTAACCTTGTAACAGAGAAATGGGATACCGTATCATCGTATAACCTGTCAAAAAGGACTTTTCTGGACAGGCATGGTGGTGCACGCTTGTAATCTCAGTCATTGGGGAGTAAAGGTAGGAGGATCAGGAGTTGAAGGTCATTCTCCAAACATGAGGTTTGAGGGCAGCCTGAGCTATATGAGGCCCTGCCTGGGAGGGGTATAGTATCTCATTTCTCAGATACGAAGTTGGAGGGATGCTACATGTGACCCTGCTGTCCGGTGCTTCTGGGGAAGGTACTCATCTACCACCGTTTTGACAGCTCTCTGGATGTAACTCTACAACAAACATCTCACAAGTCCACAAGTCATTCTACGTAGTCACCCACATCCCAGAGACAGACCTAGACCGACTACAGGTATAGACACACTTCAGAAGCTAGACCTGTCTTAAACATGTCTTTCATCCTCATCCTTTTCTCTTCCCCTTTTTTGTTTTGTTTTGTTTTGTTTTGTTTTTGTTTGTTTGGTTGGTTGGTTTTGTTTTTTTCGAGACAGGGTTTCTCTGTATAGCCCTGGCTGTCCTGGAACTCACTCTGTAGACTAGGCTGGACTTGAACTCAGAAAATCTGCCTGCCTCTGCCTCCCGAGTGCTGGGATTAAAGGTGTGCGCCACCATGCCCGGCATATCTCTGTTTTCTTTACCATTTTCTGAGCAGCTACTGTGTTCTAGCCCACTTTATACATGGCTCCTCACTTCATCTTCAGGATACTTGATCAGATAGTTATTATTCCATCTTCCAAGAAGACTCTGGAGCCCAGAGTGGTTAATTTACTCACGTTAGTCAGCCAAAGAGCTGAGACTCAAATCCAGATTTGGAACTCTCCAAAATTAGTGTGTCATTTTTTATATATATTTTAATTTTTTTTGCCACACTGCACTGTCCTCACATGGCTCTCCCCAAGTCAGAAGGCTTCTGAGCCTTTCTCATTCCTTACTCTCAGGATAGACTTTGAGGCTCATCTGATCTTGGTCCCTCCTGCCTCGTGTCTCCTGCATGTATCTTACTATTTTTCTTTTCTGTTTTCTTTTTTTTTTTTTTTTTTTTGGTTTTTCGAGACAGGGTTTCTCTGTATAGCCCTGGCTGTCCTGGAACTCACTTTGTAGACCAGGCTGGCCTCGAACTCAGAAATCCACCTGCCTCTGCCTCCCAAGTGCTGAGATTAAAGGCGTGCGCCACCACCGCCTGGCAACTATTTTTCAATGTGGCCTGAACAGTATGAACTTCAACATTTGTGTGCCACCTGCCTGTCTTCATCTCTTATCAACTAAAATTCTCTTTGTCCCCTCTCTCATTAGATTTGAGAGCCAAGTGCTTTACTGATGAGTCACTTCTGCGACCCAACAATAAGCTGACCACCATGCCTTAGCATCTGAGTGCTGGGGTTACTGAGAGCACCGCCATACCTGCTTTGTGTCTGTCTGTCTGTCTGTCTGTCTGTCTGTCTGTTTGTCTGTCTGTTTGTTTTTCGAGACAGGGTTTCTCTGTACAGCCCTGGCTGTCCTGGAACTCACTTTGTAGACCAGCCTGGCCTCGAATCAGAAATCCGCCTGCCTCTGCCTCCGTAGTGCTGGGATTAAAGGCGTGTGCCACCACGACTGGCTTGTTTGTTTTTTTAACAGAGTCTTTGTAGCCTTATCTGGCCTGCATATGAGGCTATGCTTGAACTCACACGGAGATCCACCTGCTCCTGGCTCCTGTGCTGGGATCAGAGGTGTGTGCCCCCTGACTCCCCATTGACCTACCCTTCTCATCTTTATGCCTTGCTGAGTGGGGATTGTGCAAGATAAGCAGAAGGAAGGCTGGGCGTGGTGGCGCACGCCTTTAATCCCAGCACTTGGGAGGCAGAGGCAGGTGGATTTCTGAGTTCAAGGCCAGCCTGGTCTACAGAGTGAGTTCCAGGACAGCCAGGGCTACACAGAGAAACCCTGTCTTGAAAAACCAAAAAAAAAAAAAAGGTAAGCAGAAGGAGAGACCCAATTCCACAAACTGTCCTCTGACCCCCACATGCACTTTAGGACATTTGTGGCTACACACATGCACCAAAGTAGTTTTTTTTGTTTTTTGTTTTCCCCAAACAGGGACTTTCTATGTAGCCCTGGCTGCCTAGCCTCTAATGGCTCCTTTACAAGCATGCCTACCACATCTGGAACATCAGGATCCCCAGAATCCATCTTTTAAAAAGCATGCTTTGGCCGGGCATGGTAGCGCACGCCTTTAATTCCAGCACTTGGGAGGCAGAGGTAGGCAGATTTCTGAGTTCGAGGCCAGCCTGGTCTATAAAGTGAGTTCCAGGGCCATACAGAGAAACCCTGTCTCGAAAAAACAAAAAAACCAAACCAAACCAAAACAACAACAACAACAACAAAAAAAAACCCCAAAAACAAAAAGCCTGTTTGCAGTGATCCATGCTTTTAGTCCAAGATAGGCAATCCTTGGGCTTACTGGCCAGCCAGTGAGAGGATCTTTCTCCAAAACCCAGACAAGCGGCCAGAGAGCTAGCTCAGTGGTTATGAGCACTTGCTACTCTAGCAGAGGATCTGGGTTGTTTTTGGCCCCTACATGGGTCACAACTGTTGGTAATTCGAATTCTAGGGGATCGGACACCCACTAGGCATACGTGGGGCACACAAGCAAATACTCATATATATTTAAAAAACATTTTTTTCGGCCAGGCGGTGGTGGCGCACACCTTTAATCCCAGCACTTGGGAGGCAGAGGCAGGTGGATTTCTGAGTTCGAGGCCAGCCTGGTCTACAAAGTGAGTGCCAGGACAGCCAGAGCTACACAGAGAAACCCTGTCTCAAAAAAAAAAATTTTTTTTTTCTAAAATGTAGACTCCCCCCACCCCATTCCCTCTAAAGGTCTTCCTGTGATCTTGAGCTGTATACTGACTAAGTTTGCTGCCAGACTGAGGTACATGAGATTTTGTCTCAAAGGGCTTTCAGGAGAAGGATTGGTTATCACTGAAGTTCAAATATGTGGAGGACTGTGAACTAAGACTCACACTGTATGAGCCACAAGGTGGAGGGAGCTCAGAGTGTGAAGTCCAGTTGGATAGAGATCCCTGGGAGCTGGAGAGGAAGAGAAGGCAGACCCCTGCTCTCTCTCTCTCTCTCTCTCTCTCTCTCTCTCTCTCTCTCTCTGGTTTTTCAAGACAGGGTTTCTCTGTATAGCCCTGGCTGTCCTGGAACTCAGAAATCCGCCTGCCTCTGCTTCCCTAGTGCTGGGATTAAAGGCGTGTGCCACCACGCCTGGCCAGCAGACCCCTGCTCTTAAGGGGAGCTGCTGTCTCAGGCAGAAAGCTCCCCATTGCTGGAGGTGTTCAAGATGGTTCTGGAGCACTGCTTGCCAAAAATGTTGCTCAGAAGATCAGCGTCAGAAAGGATTTGAACTGGCGGCTGGTTCTTGAGGTCTAGTCCCACTGACATCCCACTGGGGTGGTTTCTGGTTTTGCTCCTAGTCCCTCCTGTCTCTCAGCCCTCTAAACCTACCTGTATAAATGCTGTCTGGGTACTCAGCATCCTTTATTGTTCTGTCATTGTCCCCATTTTACCTTTAGGCCAGGTACCTGAGTTACCTCTTATTGGATAACAATTGGATAACTACTATATTAGTCAGCCAATATAGTGGTGCACACCTATAATTCTAGCACTCCAGAAAGTGGAGGCAGGAAGATCTCAGGTTCAAGGCCAGCCTGGTCTATAGACAACTTTGAGGCTAGCCAGGGCTATATATAGCAAGACCCTACCTCAAAAACAACAACCAAAGACCAGGTATGGTGGCACATGAATCCTAGCACTCAAGAGGCAGAGACAGGTGGGTCTCTGAATTTGAGCCCAGTCTGGTCTTTGTAGAGAGATCCAGGACAGCAAGGAATACATAGGAGACCCTGTCTCAAGTACAACAAAACCTTATTGATCTCTGATACTCCAGCCTGCCTGCTTCTCTCCCTATCAAGACAACTTTATCCCTTACCTGTTGTAGGAACACCTTGTCTTGGCTTGCTCTTCAGGGCTCTTGTAATTCAGAGCTGAGAGGACAGGAGCTAAGAGTCTGGATGAAATAGGCACAGGGAAGTAGCTTTGTCTTGGAATAAGGTGGAAGGAAAAAAATGAAAATTAAACCTGAGGGGTACCCCCAATCCACAGAGTAAGGAATTGGGTGGCTTACTGTTTGCAGCGTGCTGCTGCTGACTACAGGGTAGAACGAAACGGTAGAAAGACGTGTACAAGTGTAGCTGTGGGTTGTGACGAGAGGATAGGAGTCATTCATGGCAACTAGAATTCTTTTCTTTTTTAAATTTGTTTTTATCTTATGCATATGTGTTTTGCCTGCAAGTATGTCTTTTCCACCGCTTTGTGTGCAGTGCCCATACACACCAGAAGAGGGCGTCAGATCATCTGGGATTGCACTTATAGGTAAGCCACCATCTGAAACAGCCAGTGCTCATAACCATTGAGCCTTCTTTCCAGCCCCCAAAACTGAAATTCTTTTCTGCAGGCATTAGTATTTGAGCTATGGGGGCTTCACATATATTCAGCTCATGTGTCTTATAATTTTCATAGGGCCACAAATGGGGCCAGAGTGTGGGTGTCTCAGTAAATAGTACACTCACCCTTAAGAATATGGCCCTGAGGCTGTAGGATGCTGCAGAAAGATAGAAATATCAGCCCACTCCTTGGCCTCATGCTGTGTATTTTTGTTGATGTTATTGTTCTTAACGACATGGTGCCATGGCTGGGGAATGGTGGCACACACCTTTATATTATTTATTTATTTATTTATTTATTTATTTTTCCCTTGATCCCGAGACCCCTCTTGCTCTGGCTGACTCCGCTCACTCTGGCCGTCCCAGTTCGGCCCCGCTTGCTCTGGTCCAAGGATTTGTTTATTATTATTCTTCATAAGTACACTGTAGCTGACTTCAGAAGCACCAGAGGATGTAGGGAGCGGCAGTTGCACCGGAATGGCAGTTGCTCTGGAACAGCAGTTGCTCCGGAAAACCTGGGCTCCCTCTTCAGGCCCTCCTCAAGCAATAGCCCCTCCGGAAGGGGCAATATGCTAATGAGGTGTGGCTTGTGGCACCAATAAACAGGCAATATGCTAATGGGTGTGGCTTGGTGCACCAATCTGCATCCACTACGACACACACCCCCTTCAGCAGCTCTGCTGCTATCCTGGGTCCTGGGAATCAACTATCAAGTTGCTCCAGAATAAAGCTGACTGAGAAGATCCCGGTGGTGGCGTGTCTTTCTTGCTGGTTCGAAGGAGGCGCACCGCAAGAGGAGGGCGAAGAGGGCGTCAGATCTCATTACGGGTGGTTGTAAGCCACCATGTGGTTGTTGGGATTTGAACTCATTGTAAGCCACCATGTGGTTGTTGGGATTTGAACTCATTACCTTCCGAAGAGCAGTCGGGTGCTCTTACCCACTGAGCCGTCTCACCAGCCCCTTATTTGGGTTTTTTGAGACAGGGTGTCTCTGTATAGCCTTGGCTGTCCTGGAGCTCACTTTGTAGACCAGGCTGTCCTGGAACTCAGAAATCTGCCTGCCTCTGTCTCCTGAGTGCTGGGATTAAAGGCGTGTGTCACCATGCTTGGCTGCAGAGGTACTTCTAGGACAACCAGGGCTACACAGGGAAACCCTGTCTTAAAACAACACAAATAAAAGACAAGGTAACCCAAGTTATTTGTGATTGACACTGGCCTTAAACTCCTGATCCTGAATGTTGAGGTTATAGGTTTGTGTCACCATGCCAGGCCTCTTAGCGCCACTTCCTAACCTGGGACAGCAAGTCACAAATACTCTAGGAGTTAGAACCTGGTTAGTGGTCTTGACAGATCTTTATGAGGCCTGGGAAGATGCGCTTGTCTGAAGTCACAGAGCTGTTTAGGAATGGCTGGAATTCGGTCTCTGCCTGGCCCAGGGCTGCTTCTAGAATCCAGTAATGCTTTAAAATGAACTGGAGAGCTACAGGAATATAAATAGGCCCATGACAAGAGAGGTGCAGTGCTGGAAGCCCTGGCACCCTACACTCTGGGAAGGATCCAGATAAGGAGGTCAAGGCTACCATTGCAGCTCTGAAGGCCCCATGGGGAAAGGAGCCAGGTGCAGGAAGACATCCAATGGAAAGTTGGAAGCAAGCACTGCCATGGTGTTGTGGATGGAGATCCAGAAGGCTGGGTCATCTCCCAGCTATCCCCTGCCAGCCACGTGATCTCTCAGCACCCTGCAAACCCTCTCTCTGCAAAATGACACTTGTATAGTGCTATGCAGAAGAGCAAACAGCAGTATGTAGTCATTTTCTGCGAGTGCTCCCTGCTCCCAGCACAATCCCAGGAAGGCTCCAGCCTTAACACAAGGGTTAAAGAGCAGGAGTCATGTTTCTAAGATGAAGTACTGGTGGGACAGTCGGACAGCAGGCCAAGAGAAGAGGAAAGGGGCGACAGCCTCTCTTAGGCTTATCTCTTAGGTTTAGCTGTACCGAGGATTGAACTAAGGGCCCTGAACATGTTAGGCAGGCACTCTCTCTACCTTGGGTCACACCATCTGCTCTTCTCTTGGGCTTAAGAATGCCATAGTAAAGTTGGGCATTGGTGGTACACAACTTTAATCCCAGCACTTGAGAGGCAGAGGCAGGCGGATTTCTGAGTTCGAGGCCAGACTGGTCTACAAAGTGAGTTCTAGGACAGCCAGGGCTATACAGAGAAACCCTGTCTCGAAAAAACAAAACAAACAAACAAATAAATAAATAAATAAATAAAAAAGAATCTTGCATTGATTGGATAAAGTGATTTTCCTTCCAGGTGCCTGTTACTAGTTGGGGTGGTGGTGGTATCACTAAAATTCGGGCCAAGGTAGGTGGACTTGGTTTGGAACCAGCCTAGGCTACATAATGAGACCCTCTCTCAAAACAGCCAAGTGTGTTAGGGCTGGAGAGATGGCTCAGCAGTTAGGAGCAGCTCAGACTGCTCTTCCAGAGGTCCTGAGTTCAATTCCCAGTAACCACATGGTGGCTCACAACCATCTGTAATGGGGATCTGATGCTCTCTTCTGGAGTGTCTGAAGACAGCTACAGTGTACTCACATACACTAAATAAATAAATAGGAAACAAAAAAGAAAGAGTGAGTTCAAGGCTATCTCCGACAACTTTAGGGAGAATCTTTTTCAAGATTTTAGAGAGTAAGAAGAGGGCTAGGGATTTGGCTTTGAGGGAGAGACGCCAGGTTCAGTCCCCAGCAATACAAACAAGCCACTCTCAGAGCTATGAAAGGATGAGATACCAGCCCTTCTAAACCCTTGGCTTAGCTGACCCGGCAGGCTTCTGCATAGAGTTCCAGCCTTGCCGGGAGGCGGAAGTGACTGAGCTGCTAGAATCCTTCAAAGTGGAGACATCTAGAAGACAGACAACTTGGCCAGAGGGAAATGAAGGTGAAGAGAAGCCGAGGAGATTGGAATCGGGTGCTGAGTTTGCATCCCATGCTGAGTCTGGGAGGTCAGAGAAGACCTGGGTCACAAAAGAGGAAGCAGCAAAGGGGACGTTTTTCCTTCTGATCCCTCTATTGGGTGGAGAACCTCGGAGGAGAGACCTCTCCACCTTCTGCTCTGTAGCGCTGCACTTGAGTACCAAAAGGCGAATCCTACGGTGCAGATCTGGAAGCGGCTGAAACCGCCCGATAAGTGGGGATTGCAGGGCAAAGATCGTGGGGACTTCTACCATATCTCGGAGGCGCTCTCTAGCCAGTCTACAACATCTCCAGCGAGGATACTTTTTTTTTTTTTTTTTTTTTTTTTAGCAAGTGGGTGTTAAGCCAGACATAACCACTAGGGGACAGTAAAAACAACCCTTAAGGTCAGTATCCCACCAAGACCCCACCTACTCTCACCTGAGGCCAAGATGGGCGGTGCCTCACCTGGCTTTCAACTAGTGCTCTGTTAACCACTTCCTGCCTAATCTGAAGTACCTCCCCGAGATGGAGTCATTCTTAGTAGAACTGAGGGCCAATTTTGATCGAAGGAAGAGTGTCTAGTCTGGGGGGTGGGAGTGAAGTCATGGTTTCCAGAAACTCAGACCCTTGTCCTTGTCCTAGCTGGAGAGGCTATAGAGTTCTCTGCTTCGGATGGGTAGGTCTCTTTTCCAAGCAGTGAAAGTCCTGCAGGTCACAAGAGCAAAGTGGGGTGATCACTGCGCTGGAACCTCTGAGACAAGCTTTAGTGGAGACTGTTTAAGTAGCTTCAAAATCCAGACTCCGCCTCCCTGCAGCCATTTATCTGTCAAGGGGCTTCAGCCAGAGGGAGGGAGGGAGGAGGGTAGCCCACCGGTGAAGGGAAGACGACAGAATGGGAGCAGGAGGTAGGCAGTTAAGACAGGGTTCGAAAACGGATGGCTTTCGGCCGCTCTCAGGTTCCCGCTTTGCGTGTCCTTCCTCCTGTTACTGGCAGCCTTTCAGGGCTCAGATCAGCCGAAGTTCCGGGATTGCGTTCCGGGCCTTAACGTGTTAAACTGTGGGAGTGGGGTCCGGAGTCCCTCCTTCCCTCCTTCGCGAATCAAGTGTCACCACCTCCAAGTCCACCAGACTGGCACGCTAGGAGTTAAGTCTGCCCGCAATCTGCAAGACTGGAGCCGGAGGGGGGGGGAGGAAGGGGGGAGGGGGAGAGCAAGGAGCTGGGGAAAGCAGACTGCAGGGAGACAGCGCCTGGAACCCCCTCCCCAGGGACCTGGCCCTGGGCCCCCAGCCCCAAAAGGGGCCCTGCCCTCCCCGGGGTCGCGCTCTCTTCCCCCCGCCCTGCCCCCGCCCTCCAGCTTTGTGTCCCCAGGAGGGTGGGCTGCAGGATTTCCAGCCAAGCCTTGGCTGCCTGCTCAGTTTTTCCAAACCCTCCAGTCGGAGAAGGCGGGAGCCTTGTCAGGATAAGAGTCCCTCCCCCTCTGCCCCTGCCGGCCCCCTGGTCCAGCTTGGAGTTTCCTGTCCCCGCAGCTTTCCAAACTCCTTTCCCTTTCCGACCCTGGCCCCAGCGCCCTCTAGCCCCACCTCTGTTGGTTCCCAAGTTCCAAGTTCAGGTTGGAGGGGCCAGGTGGACTCCACAATCTTTGCGAGGCTCTGGTAAAGCCTCACTCTGCCGGCCGACCCAGAGACCTGCCGGGCGCCGGCCTGACTCCCGGCCTGGGCCCACCCCGTCCCAGGACTTGGCCTCTGGCCACCAGGGAAGGTGGCTCTTGGGGTCTCCCGCTCCCGGAAGGAGGCGGTGCCGGGGACGTCCGCACAGCTGGGCGGTTAGGTCGGTTCGGCAGATGCCAGGCCCTAAGACATACTTCAAGGAGGGGCAGTGTTCCCAGCGCTGGCACGGCTCTGTCCAGAGAGTCTATTATATAATAATCACCATCTATCAGGAAGCCAGGCTGCTGGAGAGAGTGGGTAAGCCAGGATGCCCGGATCCGCGCCTCATCTAGGGCCCAGAAAGGTGTCTCCATCAAGCCACGCACAGTGTAGGGCAAAGCCCAGTGGTCGGATGACGATGGTGACGGGAGGGGGATTCCAGGGACTAGTGGCTAGTGAGGGGCTCTGGGCAAGCTGACTGCAGCCTCGAAAGCCCCACCCTCAAAACTCTGACAGGCAGTGCCCCGAGCCAATGATTGAAGTTACTGCGGGGCTTGAGGTTAACCCTTTTTGGGGTCCTTAGTTGCTTCAGAATATAGAGCCCCTTCCACATAACTTCCCTTGACCGGCGCCCACCTACTCGGGCTAGTGCACGCTGGAGAGGAGTGCCAGCATTATTTGTGCATTCGAATCACTATAGAAACAGAAAGATGGCTAATCCCTGAAAACAAGCAGTCCCAGTCCTGGGCGCCCGCTCCGCACTTGTCCAAAAAGTAAGTTTTATTACAAGATGCGGTTGTGGGTACAGCTTCCAGAAACAGTTTCGAGCCGCGCTGACACAGCGACATCGTGTCAGAAACAGGCACCTTCATACACTTATGCCCATGTCACACTTTTACCGGCAAAAGCTGACACGGACACTCGCTGGCACACCTGTGACATCCCTCGTTGATGCACACACATACACAGAAGCACGACGTCTCCTCCAGTTGGCCAGTAGAGGGAGCCACTCGATTCCAGCAAAGGGCCACCCGCTTTCCTTCCCTGCTCTCTGGCTCGAGGGTTCCACCCATAAGTGGCTGCCCAAAGCTCGGCTCTGCATCCAGACCTGGAACCTACATTAGGGGATGAGTCACAGCCACACCCAGGGGAGCGCTCCACAGGGCTGCTTCACGGGACATACCACTCTTGGGGTTTATGTACTACATGTACTACATTAGAGACCCCTGTAACCCAGCCACCACCACCACTATATTTTTGGTTGTGAGCCTAGCCTTTAAAGGCTGAGGTATCTCTCCAGCCTAACACCACCACTATAAATACTGATTTCTGGATCTACTACGAACAGGGCTTATGCCAAAAAGAATTAGTGCTACATGCCTTTAATCCTAGCATTCAGGAGGCAGAGGCAAGTGAATTCCTGTGAGTTCGAGTCCAGCCTGCTCTCCATAGAGAATTCCAGACTACCCAGTGCTATATAGTGAGAGCCTGTCACAGTGAAGCCCAAGCCTCTTGTCATTTGTGATAGAGGCTGATCCACATGGTAACTTTGAGTCAATCTGTTTGCTGCTCCTTTGTCTGTGGTCAGTAGTATACCCTAGAGACCCTAAAGACGGATTGAAAATTAAACCCAAACTCACCTCTAAAGTATGGGGATCACAGAGATCAGTTTCTTTTCCTTTAAATGAAGATGGACCAGCTTCTTAGAATTGGGGTGATCAAACCTTTAAACTAGCACAGCATCAGTACACACTTGGGGATTGTGTGCTGAGTGGGTTAAAGTGATAATGAGGGGCTGGAGGAGGAATGACTCTCGGCAAGGAGCACTTGATGCTCCCAAAGAGGATCCAGGCTCAGTCCTGGAACCCACATGGCAGCTCACACCTGTGGACAGCAGGCACACACGTGGGTGCATAATACACATATGGAGATACTCATAAAGACAAAATAGTTCTATTTAAAAAAAAAAACACAAAAACATAGTCCCTGGGCATAGTGGTCCATTCCTTTAATTCCAGCACTTGGGAGGCAGGGGCAGGCAGACCTGTGCATTCAAAGCCAGCTTAGTATACAGAGTAAGTTCTAGGACAGACAGCCAGGCCTACAAAGACCCTATCTACAAACCTAGAACATGGTCATTTGGTAATACTCATGAAAGTGCTCTGTAAGTCATGTTATCACACACACAAGTTATAGAGTCACAGTCTCTCCACTCTCAGGGATTTTATCGTTTATTTATTTTAGAAACTCATATTTGCCCAGTTGGAGCTCGGGTTCCATATGAAGCTGAGGATGCTCTTGAACTGATCCTCCGGCTTTCCCTTCCCGTCAGATGAGGCCTTCAGTCAGGGCTTGTACCCCTGCCCCTCATCTGGACCTCCCTGATCTTGCCCAGCGCCCAGCTCCTGGGCCCATCCACCCATTCAGTCAACAGTCACCGAAGCCCTCCCGTGAACCTGGGCAGCACCCCAGTCAGTCGTGCAAGGAGCACAGAGACTGGAAGTTATGGTCTGAGTCTTCAGGAATCTCATGCCAGCCAGATGTACAGACAGACAGGAGGAACGACAGAAATATGGGAGTCAGTACTCTGGTGGGTGGCACTGATGTGACAAGTGGCGGGGAACAGAAGACACAGTTTGCTAGTGTTTGTGAAGCAGTCAGTGCTCGCTCTGCACTGGTTGATTTCATTCGAGGTGAGGGGGGCAGTGGGATAGAAGGAAAATGGCCTGGGAGAAGAAGTCTTGAGTTCTAGTCCCAGGTTCACAATTCTAGCTGTGCAACTCGGTAATTCCTTAAGTCACACAAGCCTCACTTTTCTCACTTACCCCTTCCTTGTAAATCCGTGGTGGTAACCATTGAGATAATACAGGCAATGCTTTAAAAAAAAAACTGCTTAGAATTTTTTTTCTTCCATGGGTCTAGCATCCCATAGGGTGGTGTGTGTGTGTGTGTGTGTGTGTGTGTGTGTGTGTACTGTGAAATGTATGTGTGAAGCCTTTTGAGGGGAGGGAGAGTTGGAGAAGACAAAGGTTTCATTTCCTCAAACATTTCCTTAGCTTCCAATTTGCACTGCTGAAGGTTTTTTTTTTTTTTTTGGTTTTTCGAGACAGGGTTTCTCTGTATAGCCCTGGCTGTCCTGGAACTCACTTTGTAGACCAGGCTGGCCTCGAACTCAGAAATCCACCTGCCTCTGCCTCCCGAGTGCTGGGATTAAAGGCGTGCGCCACCACGCCCGGCACTGCTGAAGGTTTAATTGAAAAAAAAAAAATTCAGTCTATATCCTCAGGGTAGGGGGAGTGCTCTCAGTGCAAAATGGATATAGGTGGGTACAATAAAGGGGGGAGCAAGGGGTGTGTGGGTGTGTGTGTGTGTGTGTAGGCAACTCCCACTCTTTCCAATCCGTGCAGATAGCGCGGTAGGTTTGTCAGATCTCTCCCTAGCCTCTGATGCTGTAGGTGCTACTCCTCCCTAGCCCTTAGGAAAGGGGGAGGGTAGCTCGAAGGCCCCTTCCCCGCCCAGGGCCAACTGCCTCCTGCTAGCCGGTCGGGCGCCTTACCGAGTCAGACCACTGGGAGGCTGGGGGAGCCGGGTTGGGCGAGGAGTCGGGCGAGATGGGGGAGCTCTTATTTTGACAGGGGCCTCTCCCGGCTCTGGTATGAAGGCAGAAGGAGGCAGCCAGAGAGCCCCGATGCTTATTCAGGCTGGGGAGAGGAGCGGAGTGGAGGGGCGAGCGAGGCTCCGGCAGCGCAGGGGATCCCGGGGAGGCGGCGGCGCGCGGCGGAGCCAGTGGCTGGACATGCCCCGTATCCGGGGCCGCTGCAGCACCGCCGCCGCCCGGAGCCAGCCGGCCGGACGCCCGCACGCCTGGGTCCCCTGGCGCCGCGCCGCCCGGGGGCTGCGATCTGGACCCTCGGCATCCGACCAACAATAAGCGCCTAGACAGCCCCCTCCCCGCCCCGCGCCCGCCGTCCCCGCGGGCCTCGGGGAAAGTGAAAGGAGGAGGCGAAGGAAGGAAGGAAGGAAGGAAGGGAGGAGGAGGAGCAGGAGCAGGAGCAGCCGGAGCCGGGAGGTTTGGGCCGAGACCCCAGCCCGGAGCCCGGCACGGCGGTACGCTAGCTCTCCAGCAGCTGCCGGCGCCCAGGACCATGCTCCGCGGTTGGGAGGCAGGAACCCAGGCAACCAGCTCCTCCCGGATACCTGCTCGCGGGCCGGGCTGGTATTAAGATTGAGGCGCCCAGGATCAAAAAGACCACCGCCTGCCTGTCTTCTCGGCGTCTCCACCGTCCTGCTGGAGGAACCCAGTCCACCCAACGACCCTGACCTGGTTATGGCGTCCAGCTCCGGCCTGGCGTGAGGACCCCCGACCGGTGCGAGGTGAGGGTTGGTTTGGGGCAGAGGGCTAAAGTCATGCCAGGCCAGCTGGAGCGCGCCAAGCGAGATCCAGTTTAAATTGGGGAGGGGAAGCGCAGTCTGATTGTCTCTTGCGTTCTAGCTCGCACCCCAGGCTGTTTAGGAAGCGGGGGACTCCTCTAGGGTCATCAGAGGATATTCTTAGGTCCTCAGCCGAGCTGGCACTCTCGGAGCACTACGAGAAGGGCTTAGTGGCAGCTAGGAGACCCTACCACCTTAGCGCAGAGAACAAGGCCGGCCTTGGGCCAGCTGGAGCAGGGAACTCTGCCCTGGGGGCTTCTGGGAGATGTAGTCCCCTTCTCAGACTCACTAACTCTTAGGACCTAGCACCCTTGCACTCCTCCCCTGATTCGTGGGAGCCTCCTGGGGAGGAGGGTTGGGACAAGAGTGAGAGGTTGGGTCATCTGCCCCCAGGCACTGCCTCTGAGCCTTAGGAGCCTGAGGAGCCTCCCTTGCCAAGGATTCTGAGTGGTGTGGGCTTGGCTGGGGGTGGGGCAGTCATACAGTTCCTTGGAGGTTTCTCTGCACTGCCAAGGAAAGGTGGCTCCTGGCTTGACCACTGGGAGGGAGATAGGAAGAAGAGAAGTAAGACTTAGGCCTTCTGCATAGCTGGAGTATGGTCCTACTCAGAGGGCTGCTGGAATTTGGTTTCAGAGGATCCGGAGGTCCTGCGGGGCCCCCCCCCCCTTGGAGGCAGAGAAATAGAACAGCCCTCAGAGTCTGGGAGTCAAGAGTGTCTCTTTGGAGCAACGAAGCAAGGATTAGCTTCTGTCTGTCTGTCCAGCTTCCTTCCTTCCGGGTTTTTCTGACACCACCTTCCTCCCTCCTCCTTCTGCTCTGTCTGCTGCTTGGTGTGTGTGTGTGTGTGTGTGTGTGTGTGTGTGTTCATGCCATGTCTGGGGGAACCTCTGCTTTAGGAGGAAGAGTGTCATTTCTGAGAGAGGAGGGCTTAGTGTTTGCCTGAGCCCTGGGAAAGGTGTGTGTGAGGGTCTGTAGCCCCCTTGGTCTTTTGCTCCACCTCTCTCCCTCCCACGGAACTGCGTGGTGTTCTGTTTTCCCTGGGAATGCTGTCTGTGTCATAGCTGCTACACCACTACCAATGCCAATGTCTACACTTCCCTTCTCCCCGCCTCTCTAGGGGTCAGACTCTTCCCTAGGACAGTTCCTCTGCTGTTCCCCTTGGCATGGACTTGGCTGCCTTCTCGGGCCAAGACCATGATCTCATGGCTCCAAAGGAAGAGTGTGCTCCAAGTCAGCTCAGGCCCCATGGAGCCTCGGGATAGGGCGAGGATAGTCGAGGAAGGTGAGAAGCAGGAAGGCAAGCAGAACTCTGGTACCAGGAAGGAAAGCAATTTCAAGTGATCCACCTATCTGGCCCTGAAGGACCATGGTTCTGGCTGCGGGCATCCCTGCCAGAGTTTCTTTTCTAAGCCATGCCACTCATACTTGGGATGCGGTGGAGGGGTTCATGAAGGGAAGAGTGAAGACTAAAGAAGGGCTGGTGGTTCACAGAAATCTGGGGTTAAAGCATCCATGCTAATTGAGGCTTAGTGATCTCGCTTGTTCAAAGTACACAGAGCACTCACTACACTGGCTAGCAAGTTCCTGGTACCTGGATTCAGCAGAAGCCTTAGATTGGTGGGTACAGCTTCAACAACCAGGGAGGCCAGGAGCCTGCTGGACAGAGACCTAGTGGGTGGCAGAGAGGCAGTGTCCACCCAGCAAGGGCCAGAACGCCTGGCACCTGCTTTACATGAAAAGAAATGTGTTACAAAGTGGGGGGTGGCTGCTTTGGGGGGGGAGGGAAGCAGCTAGGACTGTACTCCACCACGGAGTCCTGGAGTGAGCTGAAGGTGCAGGTGCCACCAGAGTTGCAGGCAGCAGAAGCTCTGGAGTAAGTAGGGGGATCAAAAGTCACCCTGCAGCCTCTCTCCTCCAGGGGAACCTTAGATGAGTGGCTGAGGGCACCCTCACCATGCCTCTGGCGCTGCTTCAGGCTGAGGTTTTGTCCCAGAGCTCTGGAGCAGCTCTAGGGAGCCAGAGTGTCTGTGTCCAGTCTTCCTGGGATCAAAGGAAGCTGGTGGGGGGTGGGTGTAGGGTACTGATGCAGCCCCGATGCAATGTTTACTTTCCCTGAGCTTCTCCATTGCTGATAGTGAGGTACCGGCCCGGGCACCCAAGGATAACAGGGAAATGGCATCCCTTGCTTCCTTGTACCAAGGCCCTGGGCACTGCCCGGGTGCTGACCTGGTGGGGGGAGGGGATAGAGGGGGATGGCACCGTGGGAAAGTGGGCAGACGTGGGAGCAAAGCGGTACAGGCTGGGTGCCCCAGGCAGGGAGCCTCTGCCAGGCCCGCTCTCCCTGGGGTGGGGCTGGCTGTTCCAGGGACTGGCTCAACCTGTTGAACGCCTGGCTGCCGTAGCTTGGCATCTGTGCCCCTGCTTGCCAGTCCCAACAGCTGCCCACCCATAGCCACACTGTGTGCACTGCCCCTAGGGATCTGAGCAGAGAGGCTCAGATTAAGTCTAAGGAGCTTAGTAGAGCGCCTTCCAGGACTAGGCATCTCTTCCAGGGATTGTTGAATTTTCCCAAGTCTGGACCTCTGAGTTCCAGAGCTGGGGCTGGAGGGCCAGGTGGTCAGGACCAGGAGCCGAGGGGGAGATGGAGTTGACTATAGTCATGAAGAGCTACTTGCTGCTTGTCACTTGGATGGGTGGCCCTGAAGACAGCCTGGAGTTACAGCCTGGAATTTCCTGCCGGGTGCCAGGGCCAGGCCTCCAAAGCCCCACCCCCAGCCTGGCCTGACCTCCCCTCCCTCCCTCCCTCCCTCCCTCCCTCCCTCCCTCCCTCTGTCTACTTTCCCTGGAGGTTGGAGGAGGGGCAGTGAGAACATTCTGGCTACCAGGGAAAGGTGACTTCCTGGGTGTGGGGGTACTCAGGGGAAACTGAGGTTATTTCTCATGAAGAATTCTAGGTGACATGTTCCCTTAGCCAGTCCTGAATGTGGGGACATTTGTCCTTCACTGTCTTACTAGCTAGGGGAGCAGAGTTGAGGCCCTCTTCCCCAGAACAGATGCTCACCTTGCTCTGTGTATAGGCAAGGGGTGTGGTGGCTTCTAACTTTCAGTCTTGAAGGGAGTGGAGGCTCCCTTTGCCTCTGCACTTCTCCTGTCAGTGGCAAAAGCCACTGGAAACCTTTCCTTTGCCCCCCCCCCCCCCCCCCGCGTCCAGCAGGCAGGGCCCTCCCTTCTTGGTTCTAGGCCAACTGCTCCTCCTAAGTTGGTAGCCCTTTCCAGGTCCCCTTCTCCACTGGTTGAACCAACTCTGTCTGGCCCTTTCTTCCTCCTTGTCCTGGTAGCTTCACATTGGTCTGTGTAGCCCCCCCCTCCCCCAAGCTTCAGGAATGGCCCTGAATCCAGCTTTTCCAGCGTTTCGAAACCAGGATTGTTTTGAAATCCTGAGTGCGTCCCTGCCGCCCCCTCTGACCCCCCTCCTCACTCACAGCTCACTGTCTTCCAATCTGACTTTTCGCTGGGCTGCACTTGAGGTACTCCATCTGAGTGTGTGTGTGTGTGTGTGTGTTGTGTGTGTGTGTGTGTGCTTGCACATGGATACAAACCATACTACTCCGTATGCTGTGGCTCTGCGTGTGTCCCGGAGTGGGTGTGTCTGTGTCAGATTTCTGTGTGACTGGCTAATGATGGCTGGCTGTTTCCTGAGCATTTTTTTTTTTATTTGGTTGTCTCTGAATTTGCCACTCTTACGGCTCTGAAGGAAAGTTTGGGCTGTTTAAGGAGGTACCTTGAGAGTGTGTGTCTGCGTGTCTCTCACTTGTGTGTGTCTGGGGGGTGGGGGTTCTTTCTGAGGAGTGCGCTGGAGGCCGGAGGTGTGTCTCTGATGTGTGCTTACGCATGCTTTGCATCCGTTCCTCCTCCTCCTCCACCCTGGGAATGTGTCTGGGGGGTGTAGTCACAGGTCTGCAGCTCCCTGGGACGTGGAGTCCTCTGCCCTTTGATAGGAGGTTTCCTGGAGTGAGGCCCAAGCTTCTGGCAGCTCTGAGGCCTTGGAGAAAGAGTGGTGGAGCTGGGGAGACGCCTAGATAAGCTGTTGCCAGAGCCTGGTCCTCTCTTTCTCTGGCCTTGTATGCTCAGCGGCACCAGGCAAGCCTGTGTCCTGAGGGTGTAGTGATGGCTGATAGAGGGAGTCTAGGGACTAAAGGGACGTGTTCCTTTCACCTCTGCAGTCACCTCCTTCATTGGAGACCAGGAACAGTCGGTCACAATTTACCTAGGAGTTTGGTGGTGAGTTTCAGGTTCAGAAAACTTGACGTCTCCACTTACAGTTAGTTGCTTAAGAAAACAAGCTCAAAATTTAATCCCAAGCAAAAGGCAGAGGCGCCTGGAATTCGGGCGTCTGGGATGGACCATTGCAGCCCTGGTCCAGGGAAGTCTTACTGATCTCTCCCTTGTTTCCTTCCTCCTACCAGTGAGGTTCTGCATGGGGGTGAGAGGGCAGCCATGAGTGTTTTGGTTTTCGTTTCTTCTGGCTAAAGCCTGAGCATTGGTAGTATATCTAAGCAGGTTGGCCATAGACACTGGGATGCTCTGAGTCTGTGCTAGGACTCAGTTTCCTATCTTAGGATCTTAGGCAGTAACTGAATGCTTTTCTGCAAGTACATGCAGAGGTCAGTGAGGAGAAAGATGGGTAGGGGGTGTTTCTGTGAGTGAAGGGCCCATGAAGACCTCCCTCCCTTGGGAGGTGGGCCTAGGCTAGGCTTCTTTCCTCCCCCCTCCCCCCAGATGTCCTTTGGTCGCCAGTACAGTGGGAAGAAGGGAATAGTAGAGGCCGCTGTTGGTACAGGGCTCAGTGACCCAGCAGGAGGAGGACCTTGGCAAGGAGTTTTCAGTTTGTTTCTCAATCTCTTTCTCTGAGACATGCACACGGGCACGTCACTGCAGACACCTCTGGGAGTTGAGTCTAGAAAAGTCACCTAGGTGGTGGTAGGGTAGGGCGGTGCACTTGGAATCATAGAGAGACAGCCTTTTTTTTGGGGGGGTGTCACGTTGTGCTTTCTGTCTCCTGTCTCTGGACGCTGGGTGCAGTCAAGGCCCCCTTCTAACAGCCCCATCTTGAGCCAAGAGCAACACAGGCTGCAGAGGGTTAAGTCTGGTTGGCAGGGACACCCCCCACACACACACCCCAGTGCAGCAAGAGAGAGGGAGGAGGGGTGGTTAGCAGCTTGCTCTAGTTGGCGTCTCTCCCAGAATTCTTCGGAAAAGAACTCCCCTTTGACCCCCAGTACAAACTGAGCCCAGCCACCAGCCTCCCTCCCTCCTACTATGGGAGCTTCACCCAGTGCTACTAAACTGCTAAACCTTCCTAGCCCCAGGCCCTGGTACAGAGACCAGGTGCCCAGGACTCGTTGTCTTTAGGGGACCAGGGTGTTATAGCCAAGGAGACCACATAGGTACACAGGAACTTAAATCCTTACCCTTGCCACAAGCTGACCTGGGGACGACTGACTGGTTCTGAAGCTGGGTCCCTGGGCTTCAGCCGCCCCTCCCCCCAGGACCTCAGGCCAGGTCGTGGGAGTCCTCCACCCTCCCTCTCTCTGTGGGGCCAGGCTCTCAGGGAACTAAGTCTGAGGTCTCCCAGTGCCTTCTCCTTCCTGCTTCCAGGACAGGGAAGGGGGGTGGTGTGGTGGGCAGCAGGGTCAGACCTGGCTCCTGGCCAGTCCACAGAAGTCCGTGTGTGTGTGTGTGTGTGTGTGTGTGTGTGTGTGTGTGTGTGTGTGTGTCTGTGTCTGAGCAGCTCTGAGACTTCCTGGAGCTGTAGGTTATCTGTAAATTGTACACGTTTGGGGCTGGGGAGGGGGCTGGGGTTGGGCTTCTGGGGGAGGTTCAGGGGCACAGATTGCTGGGCAGGGACTTTTAGCTGTGACCATTTCTCCACAGGGAGCCCCCATCCCAGACCACACCCCTGAGCCTGAACCTGACACACATTCCTCAGAGGTGAGCGGGCCCCTGTGTGTTTTGTGCTGCTATTTTGGCCTCCCATCCTGTCTGCAGTGGCCGCACCATCCCGCTTGGCGCTTTCTGTTAGCTCCCGCCTCCTGGCTTTCTGCCCCTACTTGCATTCTCCTCTGTCTCTGGGTGGGCGATACTGCTGGTGTGTGTGTGTGTGTGTGTGTGTGTGTGTTTTCCTGTGCGCGAGCTCGAGCGCTCACAGTCACCCCGGACAGGAAAAGGTTAAAACTGGGTGCCACTGCAAGTTCTAAGCCTCTTCTGGTGGGAAGTGGGAGACTCAGAACTGTGTCTACCTGGAGGGCCAGGTAGATTTTTATGGCTGTCTCAATTACTCATCCTCTTTCCTTGGCTTTGACTTCTAGAGGCTGAGTCAAATCCAGGGAGCCCACTGGCCGGTGCCACTGGCCACACCAGCCACCACCTTATTTTGGTTTCTGCTGCCCTGGTTCTTACAGGCGTGTACACACTCACCACACACACACACACACACAGACACACACACACACACACACACACACACACACACACACGCGCACACACACACACACACACACACACACACACACACACACAGAGGCAAGCACATAGCTTCCCTCCTCCCTATCTCCTTACTTAGCAACACCTCTACATTCACAACAAACACTCCTGCAGTCCTGCAGGCTCCTGTCTGACTTGGGCAAGCCCGAGGAAGGGGAGGGGGGAGGTGCTTCTTTTTTCCTGGACCATCCTCGGGAGGGGGAGCTTTTAGCTCCTCCGTCTAATCCTCCAACCCCCCAACCCCCCAACTTTCCCTGTTGGAGGCCACTATCTTCCTAGAGGAAGCTGTCCTGCTTCTGACTCTGGCAGTGAAAAAAAAAAAAAAGTGGGAAGAGGAGGGACAGGTGGCTCGGCCGCAGGGCTCGGACTCCTGCCTTCTCTGGAAAGTCCCACTTGACCTTTGACTCCCACCAGGGGCTTGGCGGGAGGCCACCAGGACTCCTCAGCCCTGGGCATCGCAGCAGAAGCCTGTGCTAGCGCACTAGAAACCTGTCTTGGAGACCATGTTAGGGACCTGGGTAGGTGAGGAGGTAACGGACTGGGGGAGGGGGTGGAGCTAGTGAGGCCCTAGAACTTTGCTCTTTGAGATCTCAGGTCTGGCTCAGCGGGGCACCTGTAGAGAGGCCACAGGGTTCAGGGCTCTCTTTGATCTCTTCCCCCAGGCAGGAACGGTGTGGCCTTTAGTGCAGGGCCCGGTTCCCATCAGGCCTAGAAGGAGGGTGGAAGGGTGCCTGGGATGAAGGCCAGGCCTGACCCCTGTGAGGGGCTGACACCAGGCTGCCTCTGCATAGGGCGGTAGGGCGGTGCCTAAGAACCCAGTACTGGCGTGTTGAGCTCCCAGTCCTGCTCTTGCGATGGTGGGCTAGATGTATTTTGGGCAAGCTACTTAACTCTTCTTACTTGCATCGAGGGAGTAATGAAAGGGCTTTCTAGGCTAGGCATGGGAAATCCAGCACCGGAGAAGAGGCAGGAGGGTCCCGTCAAGCCTGAGGCCATTCTGGATCACAGACAAACAAACCAGCAAACCCCAAACACCCCTAGACTATCAAAATGAAGTCTTTTCTAAGGCTGGCCGTGGTGGCAGGAGCCTGCCTGTAGTTCCAACTGTTTTATTGGCTGAGGGAGGAGCCCCGCCCTCAGGAGTTCAAGGCCAGCCTAAGTAGCACAACAGGACTTTATCTCAAAAAATAAGAAAAGGCTATCCCTAGGGCTGTGCTTCAGTTGATAGAATGCTTGCTTTCATGCAGGGAACTCCACGTTCAAGCTTTTGGATGACACGAGCTGGCCGTAAAGCAGGCTGGCCGTAAAGTAGGCATGGAGGCACGTGCCTGGAACCCTGGCTCCCTGAAGGTAGAAACAGGGAGATCATGAGTCCAAGGACATTCTTAGCTGCACAGTGAACTGCAAGATTCTCCTGTTAAAGGAGACCCTGAAAAAGCCGAGCATCTTCGTGCTTCCTTAGACCCCCGGGGCAGAGGCAGGAAGAAGGCAGCACCGGCGAGGCCAGCCTTCACAGGGAGAGCCTGTCTCAGGAAGAAAACTTTTAGGTAGTGATGTAGTTTGCCTAGCAGACTCAAGACCCCGGGTTCCATCCCAGGACCAGGGGACAAAAAAAAGACACCCAACTTCTTATAGAGTCATTCTGAAGGTTAGATTAGGTGAGCTTGCAGGGGTTCGGCAGACTTGAGAGGTGCTTGGCTTTATTGTTAATCTAAGCTCCTTGCAGGAGGAACTTTATCCCGGGGTTTTGGCCTAAGGTAGAGAGTTTAGGCCTTGGAGTAAGAACCCATCCAGGTCTTCAGACTCTAATGCCCTTCCAGAATCACCTTGTTTTTGCATTTCAAGGCAAGAGCTCTTGCTGTGCAGACCAGGCTGGCCTTGAACTCACAGAGCTTTGCTTGTCTCTGTGCTTTGGTATTAAAGTCGTGAGGTCCCACAAGCTGGCAAGACAGACCTTGTTGCCTCGGTTTCCCTACTGTTGGCGCTGACTGATACTGTGATTGTAAGTTTTGCAGTTGCCCTGGACCTAGAGAAGGGCTTGAGTTTCCAAGGATTCCCCACCCCCATCCCTATGTCCTGGTCCTCCATTTCTGCCCCCACCCACATCTGCTTGCTTGCTTTAGTTTTGGAGCCTTCCACCATCCGTCTAAACCCCCCCCCCCACTACTCTGTTCTGTCACCAGACCTAAGGAAACACTCTGTCCTCAAATGGCTCCAATGGCCTTCCTGGTCTAGGAGTCAGGGACCTTCCTTGGGATGAAATAAGGCAGTGTGGGGCTATGAGGGCAATGGTAGTGGTCACACCTGCCTCAGGTCGTAGGGTACCATCTTGAACATTTTCTGGCTATGGAAGGGCGGTGCCTGAGAGATGAGTTAAGCACACCCAGCATCTCGCAAAGGCGGGGAGGACTCTCCTCAAGTCTCTAAGGAGAGCAGGGGCATGTCAGTACCCCTGGGACCCTTCCCTACCTATGAGCATTGAAGAAAGTCCAGTGTGTCTCAGGACAGAGGGCGATGTGAGCCACTGGGACTCACAAAGGTCCTGAGCTAGGACTGGGCTGGTAGGGATGGAGTGTGGGAACTTCTGGGTGAGGGGCGACGGAGTAGATGGTAGGGCCGGGTTGCCCACAGAAGAAAGAATCTATGTCGACAGGTGGCTAGGATCTTCTGTGGATTATGGAGTAACAGGGCTCCTGGGTCTGAGGCCTGGGCTGGGCTACCAGGTTCCTTCTACCGTCTTGGACTAGGAGGGATAGACTAGAGCCCAATGCGGCGCTGCCCACCACCTCCTGGGTCAGAGAGAAGAGAACTTCCTCTTTTCTATGGGCTCGGGAGGTGAGAGCTCACGAGAGCTCATGTGCCTGCACCATGGTGCTTAGCTGTTAAGCTGGCTGTGCGTCCTGTGCCCAGCCTCTGGGCCTGCCTGTTCCTTGGGCAGGCTGGGGCTATTTTTGGGATTGGGCTGGGGCTCTGGGGCCGGTTTCAGATGTTCCAACGTGAACAGGAGAAAGCAGGGACAGATGGCTAGAGGGTTCTGATCAGTGGGTCCTGCTGGGAACAAGGTTATTTTTAGGACCTTGTTAACCCTTTTGGGACTCTGTGGGGCCACCCTGAGAGGTATTGTCCTTTCTGGTTGAGAAGAGAACAAGTTTCTCCCTCGGGCCTCCTCTCAGGTTCTGTGTATCAGCTGCCCTTTCTGTCTAAGACCTTCTCTTTAGAGAGAACCATGGCTCCACACATATATTTCCCAAAGGGGTCAGACTTGGGGGGGGATCACTGGAAGAGAAGTGTCCTTCACCCCCCCCCCACACACACACCCCGTAAGACCGGAGGCTGAGGGAGCTTCCAATGGCTCCTCTCTGCATCCACACTCTGGATTGGAGAAAGTCAGAGAACTCAGGGGTGCTCAGGGATGCCTGTTAGTAGAGTGAAGAAGCTCCTTCACAGAGTGCAGAGAAAGCCATGCCTTTGTGTAACATAGGTATGATGCCCATGGGCCCTGCTTGCCTGAATACTCACAAGGCAACTATTTAGGTGGTTCTTCTCATTACAAATGTACCTTCGTGACATACCGAATTCTTGGGGACTATGTCAGGAAAGAGAGGGTGCCCAAGGGATTTGGTTGAGGGCTAATGTGTCATAGAAATTTTATGTAGTTTCTGGTAATGAGCTCACTTTGTGAGTTTGCCTGTGAGGGAACTGAGGTTCAGAGGGGTGAAGAGATGGACAAGGTTCTGCAGTTTAGAAGAGGCTCGATGGGACTGGCATTCGCCCTGCCCAACTACAGATTATTCTGTTGTAACCCCATGCATGCCAGGATGCATGGTCAAGGCTACTGTAGGCAACAGAACTTGTCAGGGGAAAGTGTATGGAGTGGATGTGAGAAAGGAGGCCTTAGGTCAGGGGACCCTGCTTGTCACTGCTCTCATGGTCCTGTAGGTCCTGTAAGTCCTTCTTGCCTGATGGTGCCAGGACTGACACTAGAAACCCAGTTTGGCCTTCCTGTCTGCCCTGCAGGAGATCACAGGCACACATCCTGTCTCATCACCCCACCCCCACTAGCCCTGGCCCACAAGCCCCTGCTTCCTGGAGGGTCATGGCTGTCTGCATGTCAACGTAGACGGCGGAGCTCGCAGCTACACAGGTGCTGCTGGTGCCAAGAGCTTGGGCCAGGCCGGCAAGGCGCAAGGGATGGAGGATGTGTCTGCCTCTGGCAGTACCTGGGGGAGAGAGTAGAGTGCTGCAGGCAGTCTCTGGGCGAGGTCCTGCCCGTGGTGCGCTGGCTGTGCCAGTAGCCTGCCCGCACTCCACTCCTCCCACAATGGCCCCATTGTTTCCAGTAGCCAGGCAGTTTGGAGGAGGTTCCTCGGTCACCCATACCCCCCCTAAATAGGGGCCAGATTAACCCCTTGGGAGACTCGGACCAGGTGAAGGCTCCCAGGAAGCTACCTGGCTCAGTTTTTCCCTGTTGAAGTGAAGCCTGAGGTGTCATTCCTTACCCACATGCATACAGCAACAGGCTACCTCCTGATACTGGGGTCTGTCATCAGGGCGAGATAGCACCTAGACCCTCCCCTGCCCCCACTCTGGTACAGGTGCCAGGGGCCAGGAAGTGCCAGTAGGGTGGCAGTGCAGTCCAGATATATCTGGGCGGTGGGGCTAATTCCAGCCACCACCGTTGGCTCGGCTGGCTCCTGCACTCCTTTCCTTCCTGTGAAACCAGAGCTGGGTTGGGCCCAGCTCAGGATTTCGGTGGATTTAAAGAGGCAGCCCATCTCTGCCAGCTTGGCTTCCTTCTCCCTCCCCAGGTGGGGTCTGAGGCCTAGAGAGGCCTGGAGGCCTTTGAGCACCTCCTTTGCCCTGGGCTAACCCCTGGCCCGGGCCTCCATCAGGGTACTAGGCACTCCTCTCTCCCAGAGCCTTGGGCGGGTGGGGTGGGCGGGGGTGGGCTGTGGTTTCCTGTGTTGGCTGTTTGTGCCTGGCCCAGAGTGCCCGCTGCCTGCCTGGGCTTCCTGCCCTGTCTTGTTTCCTAGTGCTCTCTCCCCTCCCCACCCCTCTCCCTAGGGGGAGGGAGTAACTAGGGATTGGGCATCAGTCTTTTGGGGGCACCCTACTGCCAGGGCATGATTGCTTCCTGACGTCTGTACTCACTGGTAATGGCTGAAAGCGCCAAAAGAAGTGAGGTGAACTTAGGCCTGTCCCGGCAAGGCCATTTGTCCCCACAGGCTCCAGAGGGACAGTGCTCCTACCAGAGTAGAGCTAATCTCCCACAGGCATTCTGTTTAAAGATCCTGCATTGCAAAGGTCTAGGATCAGCAGACTGACGGTCCTGCAGGGTTAGGATTGTATGACCTTACCCTGGGGCTATAGGTGGGGCAGGCTGGAAACTCCCAGGTGAAGCCTCCCTAGCAAAACTGGTTTCTTTGCATGGACTCCTGGGAGGGGAGTTGTAGCCTAGGAACCAGGGGGGGGGGAACCCCACCCCACCCCCAAGCCTGGAAGTCCCCACCTAGAGGGTCCCCACTAAAATAACACCTTGGGTCCTCTCTTTGAGCTAGGTTCTGAATCCCCAACCTCCTAGCTGACTCAGCACCTCAGGGCAACTATCTTAGTGCTACAAGGGAGGACCAGGGGACACCAGGGGACACCAGGGGAAAGGGGACTTGGGACATTGTCTTGAGAACTGAATCCAAGAACCCGCTCCCTATGAATCCCACATTTTTTCCCCCAGATGTCTCTGTTCACTGCATGTGAGGGACATGGTCCCCCAAGCGTTTCGTACTGTCCCTGGGTTTCCCTGGCCTTGCTGAGATCATGCATAGGTTCTCTGATGAAGTATTTGTTTTACTGATGACATCATTGGCCCTGAAGTGAAATGTATTTTGGTTGTTGTCATCATCATAGTTGTTATTTATATGTGTGCATCTGCGTGTGCGTGTGTGATAGCATCTCACTACACAGACCTAGATGGCCCGGAATCTGGTATGTAGCCTGGGATGGCCTACAAATGAGAAAGCCAGCCTGTTTTTACCTCCCGAGTTGATCAGATTGAAGGTGTAAGCCACCACAAGCATAAATAAGGATTTATTTTGTAGGAAGAATCTTCTTCTAGAACCCACTGTGTAGTTTGGGCTGATCTTGAATCCATAGACATCTTCCTGCCTCAGCTTCCTGAGCGCTGAGACACTAGGGCTGAGCCACAATTCCTGGCTTCCCCGAGACAGTTGGGAGACTAGTGGGCTGGCTGGTCTGGTCAAGCAGACTCCCAACCCGGAGACAGGCAGATTGCATAGGTATGTGGGATGCTTGCCCAACTGGGGAACAGTTGTATTGAACAGGGCTGACACAAACCACCTGAAGGCTCTGGCCATAGCCTTCCTTGTTGTTGTTGTCCTCCTCCAGGGATTGCTCTCCCTAACCCTTCACCTGGGGCCTACCCTTACTTTACACAGTGGAGGCCAGTGACCCTGCTTCAGCCTTTTTGTTTCAGAAGCTCATTAAGCATCCCAAAGCTGGCCTGGGTCCTATCTCAGCCGCCCAAGGGCTGGGATCACAGACCTCTGCCCACCAGGCCTGGGTCTGGCTTCTTTGTCTCGGGCGGCTTTGCCCCAGGCACATTCTCCTGGCTTTGCTTTTGGCCTTTCTTTCACTCAGGTGACTTGCACCTGCTCCCTGTTTGTACGTGAGCATATGTCACCCTTCCCCAGTCTAACAGTGTGGCATCCCCAAAGTCCAGCCCCCCCCCCACCAGATCTCCAGGGGCTTCCCGTGCTAGGGAGGCTCCTTGCTCGTTCTGTGCTAACACATTTCCCTGCCAACAATTGGCCTCTCAAGGCTACAGATTTCGGGTGTCATCTGGGACCAAGCAGAGAGGAAGAGGGGTCTCTGGGAGCTGGGGCCAAGTCCTGAAGGGCAGACAGAGAGATGCTGGATGGGAAAGCCCTGACTCATCTGTCCTTACCTCAGCTCCCCTTGCAGCTGGGTAGGAGCAGGAGGCGGAGTCCTAGGGGGCACTCTTCCGATTTGCTGGAACCACTGAAGAGGACCAGTTTCCTAACAGCCCCTCCCTGGATTGTTATAGTCGCCGCCCCCCCCCGCCCCCTCCCCCCGTAGCTTATTGGGGGAAGGTCTTGAAATCTTGCTAGGTCGTTTAAGCTGTTCTGGAACTCACAGGTTGGGCTTAAATTTGTGATCTCCTGCCTTAGCCCCCCCAAGGGCTAGGGTTACAGCAATAAGTCACTATGCCAAGATTAGGGCTCCAGTTTTTGAGATCCCTTAACAGAAAGTACTAGATGGCCCGTCCCCATCCCTCGTAACAGGTGATAAGTTCTGGGGGCTCATGTGTGAACCACTGATTTGATTTAGACTGAGATGAATAGTCAGGGGCACAAAGTACCTGGAGTGGGGGTCCTGGGTCACCCATGCTGTCATGTGACCCAAGAGCACACAGCTTTTCGGGGACCTCAGTTTTTTCTTGTGAGACTGGGGAGATAGCTTTGAGAATCAACCAGGGATGGAGGTGAGAACTTAAACAGCATGTCCTCTATCGACCAAGGTGATTTCCCCAGAAGTCCTCAGTGACTTCTGCCTCTCTGTTCTTTCCTGGTTGTGTTTTGTGTGTGTGTGTGTGTGTGTGTGTGTGTGTGTGTGCTGCAAACTAGGTCTTAGGACTTTGGAACCTTTTTCACAGACAGAGTTGGAGTGGGGAAGCCCAGTGTTCTATAGGGGTTAGACGCCCGCAAAGTACCTGGTAGGGCCCCCACCCCTTGCTTGGAGGTTCCAACCCGGCTTCCAGCAGCTGAGCCGGGAGCAGGAGTGTACACGGGCGTGTCTAGCTGGACCTGTCACGGGAAGAGCCTCTAGGGCTCAAGACTCCTCCCCTTCCCTCCCCCACCTTCTACCGGGATGTCTGCTGGGGGCGGGGAAAGGGGACAGAGCAGGGGGCGGTTGCGTGAGGTGTCTGTTTGTGTAAGTCAGCTTGTTGGTGTCTCTGTGGCCTTCTGTGTATCCTTTGTGACTGTCGGGCTCAACTTTCTATGGCTCCCTTGTGTCTGGGTCTCAGTCTTCACATCTGTTCAATGAGTCCGCCCGCTATCCCTCCGCTGGGTGGCCGGGATGTCTGTGTGCCCCAGGCTGCCCGGCGACTCCGGCTGGTTCGCGCTGCCCAGTCCCTCGGGCACACCTCCGTCGGCTGGCCGTGAGCGTCTCAAGTTTCCTGGGCTCCGTGCGTGTCTTTGTCTCCCTGTCCACGTGTGAGCTGTAAGTGTGCGTGTGAGTCACAGTTCGGGTGCTTGTGGGTCTCTTAAGTCCCAGCACTGTGCGCCCAGTCTGCCCGACCGGCTAGCGCCCAGTCAGTCCCTGGAGGACTTGTCCATGTGTCTGTCTGCGCGCCCTCCAGTGGACCCAGGAGATCCACGCTGCAGCCCTGTCCGCTTCCCTCAACCTCGCTCGCTGCCTCGCTGGCTCTCTTGCTCCTAGCTCGCTCTGTCTCTACACTCGGGCTTTGCCGAAGGGGGCGGGGTAGGGGGGGTGCAAGGGAGGGGGGAGGGGAGGCTCCTGCATTCTTGCGGTCGGGGAGGAATCTGAGCCAGCGTTACTGGTCTCCAAAAGAGCCCAGCTGCAGCCTCGGGGCCCCGCCAGGCCTCTCGCTGCCCGCCCGGGCCTGCCGGGATGGGCACGGGCTAGGCCTGGAGCTGGGGGCGGGGCAGGGCAGTGCGCCCACCCCGGCCCCTGGGAGGCTGCAGCGCCCGGGGACAGGGTGCAGTGCTGGGGCGGGGCGTGAGGGATTCCCGAATCCTGGGTGAGGGGCGTGTCTCGGAGCGGGAGTCCCCCAGTGGGCCAGAGCAGACCTCGCAGCCGCCCCACGCGTCACTTTTGCGACCAAGCCTATTAGTGAATTCTGACTCTACAGCCCTTGGAGGGGGGTGCCTAGGGTGGGGGGCTTGCTGGATACTGCAAGCTCTCCGTGGGCAAGGTGTGGAAGGGATGGGGACTGGACTGGTCTTTAGGATTGAGGAGTCCTCTCTCTCCAATCCTACCCTACCCTATCCAGTTCCTTAGTCCCCGGGCCATTGGGTTCTCCCCTTCCCTCCCCTAAACACACCCCCTCCCTAAGTCACAAGTTTTCTCTTTGGGGCTTGTTGCTGCAGTCCCTGCTCCAGTACCGAGTACCTGGCTGGGCCCTGGGCACGCACAGGGGTCGTAGCCCCACTGTGTGTGGGAGCCATGAGGATCCTGGCTAACAAGACAAGGTGTGTGGGTGTCACGGAGGGTGGGATATATGTGTGTATGGAGAGTGGGGAAGGGAAGGGCCCATGGTGATGGGGCCAAGCTATAGAACTGTTTGGAGAGGAGCCCCTCGGGCACCTGGCTTCCTGGCCACCAGTGGGTTGAAGGGAAGTAGAATGGTAAAGTCTGGCCCCAGGCAGGAGCTGGCAGCCAGCCTTAGCGCCTGGGCCCAGGGGGCAGAGGAGACTGGCAGCTAGCTTTGCCTGCTTCTGGTCCCTTCTTCCCTCCTAAAACCGTTAGAACAGACCCTCATCCTACCCTAGTGTTGGGGGTGTGATGGCGCCCTCCAGCCTCAGTCTAGTGTGGGGGGGGTAGGAGCTGGAGTGGGGGTGGTGCCTGCCTCCCTCCTCCCCAGGAGAAGCGGGCAGACAGGGCCAGGCGGCGGCAGCAGGACAGCAGGGCTGAAATAAATCTGAGCTGGTGTGGAATGAGGGGGGATAAATATCCTCTCCCGTGATGTGATCTTTCCAGCGGCTATTAATAGGTCTCCGGGGAGGGGGAGGCGGTGGGGGGAGCGGGCTGGAGCTTAAAGGGCCCGCAGCCTAGGCTGCAGGAATCCATGGCTTCAAGCTGTACTCTTGTCTGCTTGACATACCGCTCCCCACCCATCCCTGCCTGCTGACAGGGCCTACTGGTCCACCCTCTTCAGGCCTTGCTCCCCTTAGGCTCTGGGGAATCTTCTGGACCTGTGGTACTCTCAGTTGTGCTTTCCCTAGTCCCCTAGGGAATAGGGCTTAGGCTTGAGCAGTGACTCACAGGTCCTGTGGCCCTTCTCAGCTAGTTGTCAGGGCACAGCATAGTTGAGGTCTGGGGCCTTGGAAAGGAGTCTTAAACCCTAGAAGGTGCTAAGAATCCATCAGATGCTAGGGAGAAAGGGCTACTATGGAAGCTGCTGGATCCTGGGGCTGAAGGTAGATAGATTCCGCCAAGTCAAAGCCCCGGGTTTCCATTAGAGTTGAGCCTAGAAGATAAGGAACACTGCTCCATCTCCACTCCCCTAGGTGGACAGAGCTCTGCTCTTATCTGAGGAACCTCACAGAGAGAGGTAGGGAATAGCAGGTGGTCTCAAGATAGCACCTCACCACCCCCTGCATTGTTAGGCAAGGCGAGAGAGCTAAAGTCCAGGCATGCCTAACGCCTTGCAGGATTAATCTTTCCTGTTTCTCCTCCCTTTCCCCAGGTTACCCCACCCCAGGAGGAGAGAGGCTCCAGGGAGTCCACCGCTGTCCCCTCGGGGCCACTGCCCCCCTGCCCCAGCCAAGCCAATGCACCCAGAAAATAAACTGACCAATCATGGCAAGACAGGGAATGGAGGGGCCCAATCCCAGCACCAGAATGTGAACCAAGGACCCACCTGCAATCTGGGCTCCAAGGGCGTGGGGGCGGGGAGCCATGGGGCCAAGGCCAACCAGATCTCACCTAGCAACTCAAGTCTGAAGAACCCCCAGGCAGGAGTGTCTCCTTTCAGCTCACTCAAGGGCAAGGTGAAGCGAGAGAGGAGTGTGTCTGTGGACTCTGGAGAGCAGCGGGAGGCTGGGACTCCATCCCTCGATTCAGAGGCCAAAGGTACTGTATTCCCTCACCTCTAGACTTCAACATCATCTACAGCCCGAGCAAGCAAGACCCAAACTGTTCGGAGACCACCCCTTACTTGGGTCTCATCCTTGTGTTACCATCCAACATGTATTGTCTGTAGTAACTTTCTCTTACCTCTATCCATCAGTCAACCAGTTCATTCCAGAGCGGGGCTGGCTAGGGTGGCACTCAGGGAAGGGCCTGACAGCAGAGTGATAATACTCCTGTAGCCCCCACATTGAAGAGGGAGGTGTCTGGGGTGAAGATCCACCCCCTACCCTACCCGCATCATCCCTAAAGCTTCCTGATGTCCTGGCTGGTGGGAGCCTTTTGGGAACAGGCACTGGGGCCTGAAAGAGTCACAGTGGCTCCTCCCTGCCCCCCCAACCCAGCCCTAATTAGAACCAGTTGTGGTTGGGACTATGCTGTGCTGGGGGAGGGGGAGGGGAGACAGGCAGCCAGGGTTGGAGAAAGAAATCAGAAACAAATGGTGGTGTGGTGGGGACCAAGGACTGGCAAAGTGCCCACCATGGTCTGGGCAGTGCCCTTTTGGGTGGGGCACCCTGGAGAATGGTCTGGGAGGGCCTCTGCATGTGGAAGGACTAGGCTACATTGCCACACTTTCTTACTCTGCCTGCCTGTATCCTGCCTGGGCAGAGGTGGCACCCCGGAGTAAACGGAGGTGTGTGCTGGAGCGGAAGCAGCCATACAGTGGGGACGAATGGTGCTCTGGGCCAGACAGCGAGGAGGACGACAAGCCCATTGCGGCTGCCCACAGTGAGTGCCCATTGATGCTGTGCCTCATGGTGCCCTTCCCCTGATGTGTGTGTGTGTGTGTGTGTGTGTGGCCTGAGGAAGCCTCCTTACCTAGGGCTTTAGGGGGTTGTTGAAGAAATGGCAAGGACCAGGAGGCCAGGCTCTTCTTCAGCCCTACTTTGGACTTTTCCCTTATCTATAGTGTGAGTGCTGCTCACACCCTCACCCCCTCCCTCTCTCCTTCCCTCCCCCTCTCCCTCCCTCTGAAGAAAGTCTCTCAGGTAATCCCTTTTCTGGACAACTCACCTACACATCGAACAGATTTCATGGCCTATGCTGCCACCTACTGGTCAGTGGAGGATGGGCAGGGAAGGTCCAGCTTCTCTGGGAATTTGTTAGCTTGGCTTTGCAAAGCCTTGCTAAGCCTAGGTGTGAACTGACACTTAATTGTGTCCCTGGTTCCTTTCTCCAGTCTCTAAATGACACTCAGAAAATGCTCATGATGCATTTCTAGGATGAGATGTGAGTGTCAATTCATGGCCATTTCTCTCATTCCAATCCATCCTTCGGGCCTGAGACATCCTTGGTGCTTCCAACCTGAGCATGTAAGAAGTTAGCCAGAGGTTAAACGGTGTGCTGCTTATAGGCAGGAATTAAGGAAAGGAGAAGGAAAAATACATTTGCTACTGAGTTTGGTCCTCACAGCTGCCCATGAAGAACGTGTAAGGATGACTGTCACAGGAGAAGAAACAGTCAGCAAGAGGGAATGAGTGGACCCTACTGACAAGTGTCCTGTAAGAAGTCTCCACAACTGGCTGGGACTGCCAAGGCCCCGTGTGACTAACTAGTGCTGTATGAGCTATGTTCAGTCTCAGTACGGATGCTTGAGTGGTAGAATCTGTCGCTGCTTCCTGTGACCGGAACCCTCCTGTGTCCCCGAATTTGTGTCTGTAATGTTACCCTGTATCGTTGGAGAAACTTTGAAAGTTACACAGCGATAAGAAATTGCTAAGAGGCCAGGCATGGTGGCGCACGCCTTTAATCCCAGCACTCGGAAGGCAGAGGCAGGCGGATTTCTGAGTTCGAGGCCAGCCTGGTCTACAGAGTGAGTTCCAGGACAGCCAGCGCTACACAGAGAAACCCTGTCTCGAAAAACAAAACAAAACAAAACAAAACAAAACAAGAAATTGCTAAGATCCCATGACCAGCCTCTTTTAGATGGAATGCTCTTCAGTGGAGACCAGGTTTCATGTAGTACAGACTAGCCTCAGGCTTACTATATAGATGAGACTGGCCTTGAACTCCTGATCCTCTTGCCTTTAGCTCCCAAGTGCTGGGATTATAGTCTTCTGACACTGTGTCAATCAGCAGCATTCAACCAGGCAACAGAATTCTTCACACAGCAAGGCAGACGGATGTAGCTGTCAATGAGGCAGGCTCAGAGCCCAGGCGCCTTCACTTACATCCCAGGGACTATAAACTTGAGAAAGGAGTTCTGATTTCTCACCTATAGAAATGATCTTTGTCATATAGATTTGGCACAAGGAGAAAGTTGAGTTCAGGCATGTGGCATACTTTGAACAGTGTTAGCTTGTATTGCTGTTATGGTACTAGAAAATTCCTTCTTGTGATAAACTCTGCTTCCCTCTCCGTAGCTTGTAGGAGCCTGTTGTGTGCTCTGACTTATACTCTAGGCCTCTGGTGTCTGCCGCCTTGGTCAGGTTCTTGTGATTTCTGGAAGTGCTGGCACTTGCTGTTTGTAGTCCGGAGGTTTTAACTTGTTTTATCTTGGTATGAGCTGGATCTCTGCCTCACTTAAACCCACTGAAGACTAGTCATGGATCTTATCTATATGAGAACGGAATGCCAGGCTTGTGACCGTGGAACGAAATTTGTCTTGCTCCTGAGGAATATTCTGGGAATGTTCTGAGTATGTCAGTCTGTGATATTGTGAAACATATATTTGGTCTTCTCTTGCTTCCTGGGACGCTCCAAAGGGATAAGTGGTATTTTGTTGTTCTGTTTTGTTTAATGCTGTATTGACTGGTGTGTCTGGCAGCCCTGAGGTAGCTTCTAGGTGGAGCCTGGTGACTGGGAAAATCAAAGCAGGATAGAGGTTTGGGGCTTTCAGCCCCACGCTCTATCCTCATCAAAGGAGTGGGGCTGAAAGTCAAATTGATCACCTAAAGCCAATGGTTTAATTAAATATGACTAATGATTAATCTGTAAAAATCCAAAAAGAGGGCTGGGTAGGTGGCTCAGTTGGGAGAAACTTGCCTTGCAAGGTTTCAGATTCCCAGAACCCACACAGGAAGCTACATACAGTGGCACCTGCCTATAATCAGCCCAGTGATGGGACATTCAAAGAGGAGCAGCCAGGTTCTCTGGAAGTTCATTGGCCAGCTAATGTGGTGTGCATGATAAAGTCTGAGAGCCAACGCTCAGTGTTCTCTATTGAGCTCCATATGTGCCCTGTGCCCTTAAACTGTATGTGTGCAGTATGTGTGCTCTTCTCTGCAAAATCCAAAAGGACTGTCTCGTGCTCAGAGAGGACACAGAAGCAAATACCCTTTCTCACGTGCCTTGCAAACTGTCTTCATCTTGCCTGAATGCGTGTGTGTGTGTGTGTGTGTGTGTGTGTGTGTGTGTGTGTATGCATGTTGTTGATGGGGACACCTCCGTGAGATTCTTGGTGATCAGAGGTGACTGAAGTCTTGTGTCGATCATTTGTGAAGGCCTTTCTGACTCTTGTTGAAACCGATGCTTTGCTTTGTGGCGTAGAAACCATGTTTTTAAAAAAGACTTGTCCTTGGGCAGGGCACGTGGGAGATGAGTAGTGTTTGCATTTTGTAGATGAAGAAACTGAGGTTTAGATAAATGCTATGTTTTGTAAAATCACAGTGAATCGTGGGGTAGGATGAAAATCTGTCTGTGGTTTGAATCATCAATTACCACTACGTCCTCCCTGCCTTGCCTTCCCCCTTGGCTGGGTCATTAGACAGTATATTCACACACACACACACACACACACAGAGTGAGAGAGAGAAAGAGAGAGACAGAGAGGCTGACTGACTATAGTGGGAGTGTACTCTAGAGCGGAGCTTTGGGGTTTCTGCCACGTTTTTCTCTCTCTCTCCTCTCTACATGGTCATCTTTCTGCATCCTGGCCATCTTGGGCAAAGGTTAGTATAGGTCAAGTGAACTGGAAAGTCAGGCTGGTAAACAGGGAGACTGTGGGGACAAATGACCCCCTGGGCATGGGCTTGAGGCAGTGAGCCAGCCTCTGAGGGCAGGAGCACCAGCTGATTGGCCTTCCCAAGTCTGGGCTGCTCACCTGCTCTCCTTTCTCCCTCCTCTTGCAGATTGTAATGTAGCAGACCCAGCCATGGTGACCCCACAGTTGGGTCCTGGCCAAACTGCCCAACTGCCCCTCAGTGAGAGCAGTGCACCAGGCCCCCAACATGGCCCCCAGCCAGGCCTTCGGCCAGAGGTCCCTGGGGGTGGGGGTGGGGGCGTCCCAGGAAAGCCCCCGTCACAGTTCGTCTACGTCTTCACCACCCATCTGGCCAACACGTAAGTCTTTGGGAGAGATGAGGGGTGAGAGGGTTTTTTTTAATCTATCCACCCAGCCTGGGCAAAAGTGGGGAGGGGGCGGTGCAAGGTTGGTGGGTGAGGGCCGGCTTGCTTTTGCCGATCTCTGAGCTGCCTGTGGCTGCTTCCCTATGCAGGGCGGCAGAGGCAGTGCTGCAGGGCCGGGCAGAGTCCATCCTTGCCTACCACCAGCAGAATGTGCCCCGGGCCAAGCTGGATCAGGTGAGTGTGGTGGTCTGCTTGGCTCTAATATACTTTGGGGATGTCCCCTCCTCTGTCTTATTCTTTACCTTTGTCCTCCTGCAGGCCCCTAAAGTGCCACCCACCCCAGAACCACTACCCCTGAATACACCATCAGCAGGTACACCACAGTCTCAGCCACCTCCGTTGCCGCCACCACCCCCAGCCCCTGGCAGTGCCCCTCCTGCTCTGCCCCCGGAGGGGCCTCCTGAAGACACCAGTCAGGACCTGGCCCCCAACTCAGTGGGAGCTGCCAGCACAGGTGGTGGGACTGGGGGCACCCACCCTAACACCCCAACGGCTGCCACCACTAACAACCCTCTGCCTCCTGGAGGAGACCCTGGCAGTGCCCCTGGCTCCGCCCTCTTGGGAGAGGCCACGCCCACCGGAAATGGGCAGAGGAACCTGGTGGGCTCTGAGGGCCTGTCCAAAGAGCAGCTGGAACACCGGGAACGCTCCCTCCAGACACTGAGGGACATCGAGAGGCTGCTGCTCCGCAGTGGGGAGACTGAGCCCTTCCTCAAGGGGCCCCCGGGAGGAGCTGGTGAGGGAGGCCCACCGGCCCAAGCGCCCTCTGCTGCTCAGCCGCCTCCCTCCGCCCCTCCTGGGGGGCTGAAGAAGTACGAGGAGCCTCTGCAGTCAATGATCTCACAGACACAGAGCCTAGGAGGACCCCCGCTGGAGCATGAAGTGCCGGGGCACCCTCAGGGTGGAGACATGGGACAGCAAATGAACATGATGATGCAGAGGCTGGGCCAGGACAGTCTGACCCCCGAGCAGGTGGCCTGGCGCAAACTGCAGGAAGAGTACTATGAGGAGAAGCGGCGGAAAGAGGAGCAGATTGGATTGCATGGAGGCCGTCCTCTGCAGGACATGGTGGGAATGGGGGGCATGATAGGGAGGGGGCCGCCACCTCCTTACCACAGCAAACCTGGAGATCAGTGGCCACCTGGAATGGGTGCACAGCTCCGAGGGCCAATGGATGTCCAAGATCCCATGCAGCTCCGACCTGGACCTCCCTTCCCTGGCCCCCGTTTCCCAGGCAACCAGATGCAAAGGGTGCCTGGATTTGGAGGTATGCAGAGTATGCCCATGGAAGTATCCATGAATGCCATGCAGAGACCTGTAAGGCCAGGCATGGCCTGGAATGAAGACTTGCCCCCTATTGGGGGACCCAGCAACTTTGCCCAGAATGCTGTGCCCTACCCAGGCGGGCAGGGGGAGGCAGAGCGATTCATGACCCCCCGTGTCCGGGAGGAGCTGCTGAGGCACCAGTTGCTGGAGAAGCGGTCCATGGGCATGCAGCGTCCCCTGGGCATGGCAGGTAGCGGCATGGGACAGAGCATGGAAATGGAACGGATGATACAAGCACATCGACAGATGGACCCTGCCATGTTCCCGGGACAGATGACTGGAGGAGATGGTCTCGCTGGCACACCCATGGGCATAGAGTTCTCTGGAGGCCGGGGCCTCCTGAGCCCTCCAATGGGACAGTCTGGGCTGCGGGAGGTAGAGCCGCCTATGGGGCCAGGCAACCTCAACATGAACATGAGCGTGAACATGAACATGAACATGAACCTGAATGTGCAGATGACGCCCCAGCAGCAGATGCTGATGTCACAGAAGATGCGGGGCCCTGGAGACATGATGGGTCCTCAGGGCCTCAGTCCCGAAGAGATGGCTCGGGCTCGGGCCCAGAACAGTGGTGGCATGATGGGGGGTCCGCAGAAGATGCTCATGCCTTCACAGTTTCCCAACCAGGGCCAGCAGGGATTCTCTGGGGGCCAGGGACCCTACCAAGCCATGCCCCAGGACATGGGCAACACTCCAGACATGTTCAGCCCTGATCAGAGTTCAGTGTCCATGGGCACTGTGGGCACTGCCCGGCTCAGCCATATGCCTCTGCCCCCTGCCTCCAATCCTCCTGGGTCTGTGCACTCGGCCCCCAACAGGGGGCTAGGCAGGCGGCCTTCAGATCTCACCATCAGTATTAATCAGATGGGCTCACCGGGCATTGGGCATCTGAAGTCGCCCACCCTTAGCCAGGTGCACTCCCCCCTGGTCACCTCACCCTCTGCCAACCTCAAATCACCCCAGACTCCCTCCCAGATGGTACCCTTGCCTTCTGCCAACCCACCTGGACCTCTCAAGTCACCCCAGGTCCTCAGCTCTTCCCTCAGCGTGCGTTCACCCACTGGCTCGCCCAGCAGGCTCAAGTCTCCCTCCATGGCGGTGCCTTCTCCGGGCTGGGTCGCCTCTCCCAAGACAGCCATGCCTAGTCCTGGGGTCTCCCAGAATAAGCAGCCACCTCTCAACATAAACTCTTCCTCTACCCTGGGCAACATGGAACAGGGTGAGTGATCTAGGTGGACTTGGGTGGGAGCCTTGGTGGCGGGTAGGCTCCTGTAGGGGCATGGTGGCAGCTCTGCCAGAGCCTCTTAAACATCCTGAAAGGGTGCCACTTGGAGCTGGGACTTTCCCCACTGCGGAAACTGCTTGGAGAAGCATGGGCCATAGGGACCACAGGGAGCCTGTGATCAGTGGGATTTGGGTGTGTCTGACGTGAGGTGGAGATTCGGGGGACGTTAACCTCGCCAGTGACTCCCCTCCCCTCACTCTCTTTCTGTCTCTCCGCTTCTGTAGGTGCTCTCCCACCTAGTGGCCCCCGGAACAGCTCCTCAGCTCCTCCGGCCAACCCTTCCAGTGGCCTCATGAACCCCAGCCTACCGTTCACATCCTCCCCAGACCCCACCCCTTCCCAGAACCCTCTATCACTGATGATGTCTCAGATGTCCAAGTACGCCATGCCCAGCTCGACCCCGCTATACCACAATGCCATCAAGACCATCGCCACCTCAGACGACGAGCTGCTGCCTGACCGGCCCCTGCTACCCCCACCCCCACCACCGCAGGGCTCTGGGCCAGGTGCGAGGAGGCAGAGCTCTCTCTGGGAGTGGGGGGCAACAGCGGGTTTGCTTAGGAATTGCCCCCATGGACATGCTGGCTTCTGCATGCTTCTACAGTCTCTGGTCATGGGGGTGGTGTGAGCTCTGAGGCCCTGTTTTTTTTTTTTTTTTTTTGGTTTTTCGAGACAGGGTTTCTTTGTATAGCCCTGGCTGTCCTGGAACTCACTTTGTAGACCAGGCTGGCCTCGAATTCAGAAATCCGCCTGCTTCTGCCTCCCGAGTGCTGGGATTAAAGGCGTGTACCACCACGCCTGGCTTTGAGGCCCTGTTTTAATGACTGCCATCGTTTATGAAACCTAGCTCAGAGCGCTCTAGTGGGCTGGGAAGTACTGGGAGGCCCCTCCCCAAACTGAGTGGGCATGGCCTCTAATGTCCCGTCTGTCCTTTCCCCCACAGGTATCAGCAATAATCAGCCCAACCAGATGCACATGAACCCTGCTGCTGCCCAGAGCCCCATGGGCATGAACTTGCCAGGCCAGCAGCCCCTATCCCATGAGCCTCCCCCTTCTATGTTGCCCTCCCCCACCCCTCTGGGGTCCAACATTCCACTGCACCCCAATGCACAGGGGACTGGGGGCCCTTCTCAAAACTCAATGATGATGGCCCCAGGAGGCCCAGACCCCCTAAATACCCCTTGTGGCCCTGTGCCCAGCTCCTCCCAGATGATGTCTTTCCCTCCTCGGCTGCAGCAACCCCACGGTGCCATGGCCCCCACCGGGGCTGGGGGCCCTGGTCTGCAGCAGCACTACCCTTCGGGCATGGCCCTGCCCCCCGAGGACCTGCCCAGCCAGCCACCTGGTCCCTTACCCCCCCAGCAGCACCCAATGGGCAAAGGCATGACTGGCCGCATGGGCGACGCATACCCACCCGGGGTGCTCCCTGGGGTGGCATCGGTACTGAATGACCCAGAGCTGAGTGAGGTGATCCGGCCCACCCCTACCGGCATTCCTGAGTTCGACTTATCCAGGATCATCCCCTCTGAGAAACCAAGCAGCACCCTCCAGTACTTCCCCAAGAGCGAGAACCAGCCCCCCAAGGCCCAGCCCCCCAATCTGCATCTCATGAACCTGCAGAACATGATGGTGGAACAGACCCCGTCTCGACCCCCCAACCTCCCGGGCCAACAGGGGGTCCAGCGGGGGCTCAGCATGTCCATGTGCCACCCTGGACAGATGTCCTTGCTGGGCAGGACAGGTGTGCCCCCACAACAGGGCATGGTGCCCCATGGCCTGCACCAAGGGGTCATGTCCCCTCCACAAGGCCTCATGACCCAGCAGAATTTTATGCTGATGAAGCAGAGGGGTGTGGGGGGCGAGGTCTACACCCAGCCTCCCCACATGCTCTCCCCACAGGGCTCCCTCATGGGCCCCCCACCCCAGCAGAACCTCATGGTGTCCCACCCTCTGCGGCAGCGCAGCGTGTCTCTGGACAGCCAGATGGGCTACCTCCCAACGCCGGGCAGCATGGCCAATCTACCCTTCTAGCAGGCCCCTCGGTCTGAGGCTGGGGATACTGAAAATATGTTAACTTTAAAAAGTTTTGTTTTTCCTCCAGTGTTGGGATGGATGGCCTGGGTCCAGGGGTAGGGTGGTGGGGTGGGAACGGGCTTGTGTGGGGAGTGGTGTTTGTGGAAACCTGCTGTGCTGGCAGCTTAGGGGGAAGCGGCAAGTGTCCGGTGAGGAGTTGGAATCAGGCTCTGCTCCATTTCTGCCACCAGGACTGCTCCTCCCCTGCCCCCTCTTCCCATGGAGCTTCTGTCTCCCTTTGTCTTTGCACTTCCCCGCTTGCTTTCAGTTATGTTTTGGGGGTCCTTGGGGAGAGAGGAGGGTCTTTCATCCTCTGACCTGTCATGGACTGTCACCTTGCCGGTGGCGCTTCTGGTCCGTTTCTCTCCTCCCTGACTCTGCTTTTACCCTGTCTCCTTCTGCCTCATTTCCTCTCCCTAATGACGTGGCTGACCTCTTCTCCCACGCCCCCTGCAGGCAGTTGGCCAGGTGGGCAGGTGCCAGCGGAGCTGTAAATAGAGCTGGGCTTTTGTGCCGGTTTGTGCGTGTGCCGTATTTCTGTGTCTTGATAGAAGTCACACACAAGAAAAAAAAAAAAGATTGAGAAAAACAAAAACTAAACCTTCCCCCTCTTTCAAATGATCACACCCTCCATTCCCCTGGACTCAGAGGCATACAGTCCTCTGCATCCTCCATATGCCCCACCTATAAAATGAGGTCAGACCATCTAGGCTTCCATTTGGTGAGCCCCTGAGGACTGAGAATCAACCCCCCCCACCCCGGCCCTCTACGACGGCCGCCTGTCTGCTGCTGAGTGATTTCCGGAGAGCAGGTGCGCACATGTACATGTGTTTACCCACACCAGTGACATAGGGCCCCCAGCCTGGGTGCCTCTGCTGCTACATCTTAGCCAGAACTTGAAGCCCTTTGTCCCCATTCTAGGATAAAGGCGAGAAGGAAGGGGCAGTGTGTGGTCCCATAGAATGGAGCTATGGAGGGATTAGGATGCTGGGACTCTGGCTGCAGTAGCCTTGGGCCAGGTAACCCCTCAGGGCATGGACTCTTCTAGAAACCACTACTTGCTTCTCACCAAAGAAGGAAGGAACAAAGTTGGCCCTCCATCTCTAGCACAGAGCAAGGGAAGGCAGTGTGAGGGAGTACATCCTGTTGCCTCCCTTGCCTGCCTTCTCTCTGCAAGGTCCTTCTGTCCAGGGCTCAGGGCCATGCACCAGATCTGTCTATGCCCACCAGGCACAGCCACTGCCTCTCCTCTGACTTCCCAGGAGAGCCCCTCACCCATCGCTGGTCAGACTCAAGCCATACAGGAATGGGTGTTTTGTCTCCTTTGGCCCCAGGAGGAAACTACTGCTTTTCTCACGTCCTTTCCTGCCTTGTAAGGTGGCGGGCAGCTCCCTGGCTAAGGCCTTTCCTGTCCTGCCTCCAGGGCCAAGGGCCATTCTAGACAGGGTGTCATTTACCAGGGCCCTGTCTGTCCCCAGCCTTTCTGACCTGCAGGGCCCGGTTTTGCCTTGGCAGCTGTAATACAAAGGGAATTTGTGCCCACTTCTCCCAGTCAGGTGCTGTCCACCATCAGCCAGGTCAGGCACCAAGCCCCCTCCAGAGCTGGCTGCAGGCCCCTGGCTTCCCCTGCCCCTCCCAGGGACCATAGCCAAGGTCTCTTGTGTTGAGGGGTGGGTGGAAACCTGTCCTTCCTGCCAGACACTGCCCTCCCTACTTCCATCTGGGCCTTGTCCCCCCACCCACATCCCCACCCTGCCCAGACTGTCTAGCCGGCCCTGCTCCAAGGAGAGGGCTCAGGCCACAAAGGGCCCGATGCCCTCTTGTGCCCTTGTCTCCCACCTCTACCACTAGCATCCCAAGGTGATCTCCACAGGCCAGCCTTCACCCTCCATCCATGGCCATACCCCAGCCATTTTGTACCATTATATAAATATATATATATAATATAAATATATAAATACAATATGTGAAGACATCTTCCTGGTTTTTATTTTGAAACACTTTTTAGGCTTGTTCCGGGGGTCTCTGTGCTGCCTGTACTGTATTGACCTGTTTTATAGGTGCCTTTTTATTAAAAAGAGAAAATTCAAAAATGCCATCTCTTGCATTTTTATTTCTGTGCCCGGTTTGCCTCTTCCCAGCTAGCTGTTGGATGCTGGGAGCAGAAAAGGGGGTCCCCACGTGTCTCTACTGTTCTGAAATGAGGATACAGTCTCTGAAGCGGTAGCATTGGTTTCCCCAGTGGGGTCCCCCAGGGAGCTTGTATGGTTGGCTTGAGTGGTAGCAGGCAACTCGGCTTCCTACCAGACCCCCCTACCCCCCAAGATCGGTGGCTGGAAGGAAGCCAAGCTCAGCACTGTCTGCTAACTTCCCCTCTGTATGCACGGAGCAGCTTCCTCTGGTTCCATCTGAGTGGTACCCTCCCAGGGGCAGGGTACTGCCTTCCTGGGGTTTGGGGACTTGCCTGCCCAGGTTGGCTTCTCACATTGCCTCTACCTAATGACAACAGGGACCTCTGTCTTCATTCTCTTAGCTAGGTGTCCCCTCTAGAGGCTAGGACCACTCTGCTATCTTACTTTCCCCAGGCAAGTTGGCTTCCTTCCCCATCAGTGCGCAGAATCCACTAGGGCCCTGGATCTCATTTCCCAGCCAGTCTGGAAGCTTTGGTCCATGGGTGGAGAAGACAGCTGGGTTTGATTTTTACTTGTTCTTCTTTGGAGCCTGGAAAAGGTGTCTTTCCACTTTTCCACTGGGCCTCTTTCCTGCTGGCTTGCCCTTTACGCTTTTTTTTGTTTGTTTTTTTGTTTTCTCGAGACAGGGTTTCTCTGTATAGCCCTGGCTGTCCTGGAACTCACTTTGTAGACCAGGCTGGCCTCGAACTCAGAAATCCGCCTGTCTCTGCCTCCCAAGTGCTGGGATTAAAGGCGTGCGCCACCACGCCCGGCTGCCCTTTACTCTTCTTAGGATACTGGTTAGCTTCCAGAACCTTCTGGAACTTGCACTCAGTCTGTTATCCAAGATCCAGTAACATGGGGCTGGCCCAATGCTGGTTAGGTTGGAGCCAGACAGCTACCTAAAGTGGATTGGCTTCAGCTTTCTGCTTGGTTAAGAGAAAGGCAAGGTTGAAGGTCTGGCATGAAGTCTGTATTTAGGAGACAGGCACACTAAGGCCATAATCTGCCACCGCCAGCTGGCTATTCCTCAGTGGTATAGGGATGGTGGGTAGCTGTGGCAGTCAGGAGTGGGAGGAGAGTCTGGGCTCATAATCAGGAGTAAGATGAGACTGTGGGCCACACAGTCTTCCCTATGGCCAGGAAGAAATAAAGCTGAGCTTAGCTTTAGCTCCTTAGGATGAGAGGTGTGTGGAGCTCTCTTCATCTAAGATGATACAGGTGGCCTGGATATTGCTTGCTTTGCCTTTGGGCTGCTTTCCCCTCCAGTGGCTCTAGTCTAGCCCAAGGGCTGGTGGAAGAGCTTTAGGGACATTCTAGAGAGAGTTCATCTAGCCCAAGGGCTGGTGGAAGAGCTTTAGGGACATTCTAGAGAGAGTTCATCTAGCTGTCCCATCTAGGGACACTGGCCCAAGCTTGTGTTGGATGGGTTTCCACCACCACTTTATCCTCCCAAGGAAAACAGAAACAGACATGGGCCCCGAGACTTCCGGGATCTAGAAGGTGGTGAGCGAAGTTGCGTTCTCTGACTCAGAGAGACTACTCTTGCGCCAGCTGGGGAAAAGTTGGCAAAGGGAGGCCTGGCCAGCACAGCCCAGCTTGGTCAGAAGCCGAGACAGGTCACTACGGAACTTTACGCCAGCAAAGGTGTAGAGCATGGGATTGAGACAGCAGTGAGCCAGGCCCAGGAATTCACACAAGGTGATGGCCACAGAGAGATAGCCACTCAGCTCACAGCTGCTATTCACAGCTTTCAGCCTCTCCAGTGTATCAAGGAAGATAACAATGTGGTAGGGCGACCAGCAGAGGAAGAAAATGATTGTCACTAAGATGGCCACCCGGACCGCCTTCTGCCGCTGAGGGCGCCGCTGGGCCTGCAGTAGCCTGTGGACCACGCCCACGTAGCACCAGCCCATCACGAGCATTGGTAGTAGGAAGCCCCCGATGTGGTAGAGGAAGCGGGAGGTGAACCAGGCTCTAGTTTCCGCTTCGTTTTCCTGGGAGAAGGTGCACTGTGGTAAGGAGTCATTGTTATGAGGTTGACCAACCTTGGCAAAGAGGAGTTCCGGCAAGGCGAACAGGAAGCCGGCCAGCCAAATGGCCGTGCAGGTGATGTGGATGGAGAGGAGGCGGCGGCGGCGGTAGGCGTGAACAGCATAGACGATGGCCAGGTACCGGTCTACAGCTATGCAGGCCAGGAGCAGGCTGCTGCAGTAGAAATTGATCTTGTGCAGAGCGATCACAGTTTTGCAGAGGAAGGTCCCTAGGACCCAACCCACAGAGCCTTCGGCCACTGCAAAAGGCAGGATAAAGACTAAGAGAAGGTCGGCTACTGCGAGGTGGAACAGGAAGGTCTCAGTTGAGCTCCGAGTGTGCCGGTGCCTCTCCAGGATTACCAGCACCAGGATGTTTCCCATCATACCCAGGAGGAAGATGAGGCTGTAGGCCACAGGCATGAATACCGCCTTAAAGGAAGTCAGTAGGGGTCCCTCGACTGTAGAGCAGAAGTTACTGTCCTGTAGGGGGATCTCCGTGCTGTTACTGTAGAAGGCCAGTTCCTTGTACTGTAAGGGCCAAAAGAAAGAGAAATGAAAACGATAGCCATATCTTTTTTTTTTTTCTTTCTTCCTCTCAGAGGAAGCTACCTGTGAGATTTCCTGTCCTTTCAGGCTAATGCTTTTTGTCTGAACTAGTCCGTTTCCTCTTGGCCTGTTTTTAAACATGGCATCTTTACCCTCCTCCCTCTCTTCTACGTAGACAGGATCTCCTTCTATATCCCTGGCTAGTCTGGAATTTAATATGTAGACCAGGTTGACCTCAGATTTGGGTGGTCTCTGCTTGCTGGGTGCTGGGATTAAAGGCACATGTCCCCATGCCCAGTTTCTTAAATATAATTTTGTATTCTAATTTTTGGTAGTGCTGAGCCACACCCCTGGCCTGAAACTTCAGGTTTTTCTTCTCTTTTCTTTTCTTTCATTTTTGTTCGTTTGTTTGTATGTAAACGGGACCAGTAGTCACTCACAAAGTGATAGGGTGTTCTTAGAGATGGCAGACTTAGGGATTGCAGTCAGTACTGACATTTGGGAATGGAACCTGATAGGAACAAGAAGCCAATATTCCAATTCTTTAAGGACAGTGGGTAGTAAATCTAAGATCTCACTGGGGGTGGGGAATGGTTGGGTGCTGACGTGGCTGGTTTATTTCCTCTAAATTTCTCTCCTTCTTCCTGTCTTGATTATTGCTGAAACTGAGGAAATGGCCTCCTATTTGATTTAATCCACACAAGCTTGAGGTATGTAATCTTACTCTTATTTTACAGACCTGTCTTGCTCAAAGAGGAGGTTTGCTTAAAGGCACGTTTGCCTGTCTTCAGAGTCAATTAATACCACTACACTGAGAGATGCTACCCGCACTTCCCTCCAAAGGCTTCTGGGAAAGGGGCGTAGCCTAAGTTTCCAGCTACTTCCCAAGCAGAAAGTAAATGCCCTAGGCGCAGGAACCCCCGCAGCGGAGGCAAATATGAGTCACACACAAGGAGACTAGGCGCAGGGAAGGGAGGAAGCTTTTCTGAGTGGAAAAGAAGGGGGCGTGCCTGTTATATCTCCGGAAGTCCCTACCTCCCTCCTCCTCCTCCCCATCTGCCACTGCCCTTCATCACCCCAGCTCTCAGGTTGTTTGCCTGCTAACCACAGAGGAAGACAGGGTGCCTGTTTTCATACCTTTCACTCACAGCTGCCCTGCACCTGCATTTCCTCAGCTCCCTACTCTGTTCTTCCTGCCCTGCCCAGCCCTGCCCTGGTCAACCTCCTCCCTGGGCAATACAAAACCAATTACACCCTCCTTGGGCAATACAAAACCAATTATACCCAACCGACTATGGGTTCAAAAGACAGTGATATTAAGTGATGGGCCCCAGGGAGGTAAGAGAAAGTGGGCTGTTCTGTCCTCTAGGCTCTGGCGATCTCATCTCTGTGCTTACCCTCTTTGAGGAGAGTGAGGGTCTCTGGCCAGCAGGGGTTGGTTCATGGTTACCTTAAATCTTTCTCGCCACCAGGCACTCTGTTGTGGGTGACACACTTACTTCCCCTGATGGGTAAACTGATTCCTCATCTTGGTCTTTTGGTCCTTAGAGCAGGTGGCTCTTTCAGAGGGGATGGGGACACATGGTACAATGGCAGCATTATCTATCCCCCCTCCAGTGTCCCTTCTTCTGCCGTCACCTCATCCTGTCCCCCATCCTGTCTCTCATGGGTCTTTCCCCTTACTTTTCTTTCATTTTTTTTTTAAATTAGACTTCAAACCTTTTTATTTTCTGTGTATGAGTGTTTTGCAATGCATGTGTGTATGTGTGCATGTGACCGCTTAGTGCCCATGGAGGTCAGAAGAAGGCACTGGCTCCCTTGGAACTGAAGTTACAGGTGGAAGTCACCATGTAGGTGCTAGGAATTGAACCCCAGTCCTCTGCAAGAGCAGCACGTGCTCTTGACCTCGGAGCCTTCACTCTGGCTTTATGGGTCCTTTACTTACTACCTTGTCTGTTCTTTCCACTTCCTACCCAGTGGACAGGGGAGTTTCCTCGTACTCAGATCCCAGCCCCGCACTTCTCAGGAGCTGAGGTGGGAGGATGGTTTAAGCCCACGATTTGAGTTCCATTGTCAGTATAGCCAGACTCTGTCTCAAAAACAAACAAACCAAATCTACACCCACACAGGTCAAATAACCACACCTAACTAGGCCCTGTAGGTCTACTGTCCTTTAGACTCCCCATCGCCTGCAAGAAACAGGTGTCTTGTTTTTGTTTTTTTGTTTTGCTTTGTTTTTTGAGACAGGGTTTCTCTGTATAGCCCTGGCTGTCCTGGAACTCATTTTTGTAGACCAGGCTAGCCTCGAACTCAGAAATCTGCCTGCCTCCGCCTCCCGAGTGCTGGGACTAAAGGCGTGCGCCACCACGCCTGGCTCGAAATCGCCCGGCTCGAAACAGATGTCTTTTGTCTTGTTTTTCTGATATCTTATACAATAGTAAAACCATATATATATATTTATATATTATATATATATATATATTATATATATATATTATATAAATATATATATATCCACTTTTTGATGATAATGTCCACTAGCAGAAAAGTGGGCCAAGTCAAGTTTCACACATCAGAATTCAACACACACTTTGAAGGAAATGAAGTTTATGGTGTGTCTGTCCTCTCAGGGAAAGACATTTAACTTACACAGCTTAATTTCAGAACCAAACAACAGGGTATTCATACAGCATAAAGGCCCAAGGTGGTAGGCAAGAGTTGTTATGAAATATCATGGGGGGGGTACCTGGTGGGCCTGTGCCAAAGTGTCCCCTGAGAAATCATGCTGCACAACAGATCTGGTGTGAAGGGGGTTTAATGGTGAAAGGGAGGGGAGCGAGGGTCTGGAAGATGGTTAGAGGCAGGCCAACTGGAACAGAACCTTGAGAGCAGAGAAGGACAGAAAAGGGGAGAGAGAGAGAGAGAGAGAGAGAGAGGTCAGCCAGGAACAGGAGGGAACAGGAGGGAACAGAGAGAGCCAACTGGGGTGGCGAGCAGCGCTTTTATATTCTGCCTACACCTCAGCATCAGGCAACGGCAGCAGATGATGCTGTAAGCCATTGCTAGGTCCCTGGGATAAGCCAAGTCAAGCTAACAGGAGTCCCTAGGTTAGGGCTCGAAGCTCCTCTTCTTGCCTTTAAACTAGTGTTCTTCACTTTCGATTCTATGGTAAAAACAAACAAACAAGCAAACATAGGCTAGGCATGGTGGCTCAGGCTGTTATCTTAACACTGGAGAGAATGGCCAGAAGATCAAGGGCTCAAAGACAGTTTCATCTACATGAGTTCCGGACTGGCTTGTGCTGCCTAGGTCTCTGTAACAAACAAACAAACAAAAAAGGGCTGTACATTTTTGGGGTAGAGCCCTTGCCTAGAGTGTGCAAAAACAGCCTGTGTGAGAGAGAGTGGCCCTACAACTCCTTTGAAAACAATAGACCTGTTAGATAGGGCCTCAATGCCCCAGGTAGAAGGCCCTTACATTTTCTCTAAAGTAGTCCTGGCAGTGTATCTCAGCAGGTAGATGCTTGCCTAGCATATACAGGGCCCAGAAGTTGAGCCTCAGCCCTGCAAGAATAAAAAGAAATAAATTTCTCCCAAATGCACACTCCTTTGATGTGTCAGACTTTACCTACGACTTCATTGCATCAGACATGCTATTCCTCCAGTATGTGTGCCACAGCCACCTGTCCCCAACAACCCAGGCAGCTTCCTGTCACCTTCGCTCCTTTTTCAAGTCTGCCTCTCTAAACTCCTGCCTTCCTTCAAGGCCTCCAAGTTGACTCCATCTTCCTATATCCTACTTAGCTCCTTCTGCTTGGAATTCCAAGCTGTCTGGGGCTCAGCAGGGATTTACACCTTCGCATCTGTCTGTAAATTCTGCCTCTGGGGTCTAACTTGGGTTCTCTATCCCTTTAGGGAGTTGTTTCCAGTAGAACTGAGTAGAGCTGTTTGTCTCTGAGTCTGCAGTAGGAGGTGGAGGGGAAGCTGTGGGGTGAACTGGTGAGCACAGGCATCAGGCAGATGGTGGGGATGTGATGACTCACCTTGGTAACAGCCGAACCCGTCCAGGGGAGCATGTGAGTCTAGCCAGCCTGTCTGGCCCAGAGGCCCTTCATGATAACGGCTCGTTTTGTTTTTTTTTTTTTTAATCTAGGCTGATGAACTTCCTTTCCACTTAAAGTTCAATCAGTGTGACATTCCCACTGGGACAGGTAAGGGGGTGAGGCTCTGTCTCTTCCTCCATGCTAATAGGTATTGTTTTGGCAAAGTCTTCAGAGGAGGAGAAGATGGAAGGAAGCTGGTCTGGTATGAATCAACAGAAGGTGTCAAACATTTTTTGGAGCTCAACAAGTGTTAAAGCCACTTCCCATACACAGAAGCTTGGGTACTCCTCTCCATCAAACCCTAGAAAGTAGCCTTATGTAGGGTTAGAGAAGCCTTAGGTAGGGTTGGCTCTGGCCTGGTGAAAGATGCTGTCAAAGGGAGCTGGCCTAGCTAATGCACAGGGAAGAATGCATCATCAGCAATGGGATGAATGGTCCCCTCATTCTTGGCTACAAAAGACATCAGAAACCCTCATGTGTCCCCACACTGTGATGGGCAACACACATCCTATGTAGACACAGACACGTGCCCAGGTGGGACCACACTGCCATGCCGCATAGACAGGCACTCAAACAGAGCACAGACAGCCTACAAGCAAGCTCTAGGGATGCACGCCCCATGGGAACGTATGCTGCCTGGAATGATGCCAGACATGAGCTAGGGATGTATTTAGAAAGCACTGTGAGCTCTGGGTCAGGAGAATGGGAAGCTGGTCCTGCTGTTGGAGGTTGGGTGGGAAGAAGAGGTAAGCGATGCAAATTGTTCTTCCTATCCACACAGGCTCCTCTTCCCTCTACACAAGACTGGGGTCTCTCCCTGGACAGGCAAAGTCTCTAACCGTGTGTGTGTGTGTGTGTGTGTGTGTGTGTGTGTGTGTGTGTGTGTTTCCTCGAGCTGTCTGGATTTCTCTGGGAGCAGACTGGGGAACATTCCTCATGGATGTTCTCTGGATGCCTTGAATGGGGTGTGGCTGGAGGACATTAACAATGCAGAGTCCTCCATGAGCAGAGACCGGGGGGCCCAAATTCACCAGGTGGAATTATTGCAGGGGGCAAGTTAGAGCTGGGCTGGGGTGTAGCTGGTAGTCTCTGTTAGCTGGGTAGCTGAGTTGAACAAGTCATTTGAGCTCATGAGTTTGAAACCAGCCTAGTTAGCATACTTAGACCCTGACTCAAACACCACACACATACACAGAGCCACAGACAGACACACAGACACACAGACAGACAGACAGACAGACAGACAGACAGACACACACACACACACACACACACACACACACACACACACACACACACACATTGGGCATTCAGGCCATCATTGGCTTTTTCTAGATGAGGTGAACTCTTTTTCAGGTCAGTTGGCTCTGTTGCAAGGTTTGGAAAATCCTGCCCTGGAAAGGCATTTCCAGGTAAGAAATAGTAAAAACAAGCCTGAAGCCTATGGGAAGGAACTGTCATCAAGGGCTGGGAAGGGCCTTTGGTTAGGAGGAGACAGCTGGGCTCTGATGTGAGCCTCAGGGATAGAGTGGAAGAAATGGGCAGAAGCTCTCAAGTGGCTCCAGTCGATGGAGGGACAACTTTCTAACAGGCACAGTGATCCACCAGTGGGACATCTTTGAGCTCAAGTGCAAGGGAAGAGTTCCTGCTTCAGGAATGTCAACCTTGCCTCTTGAGTCTGCTGTTCACTGGTGTCTTGGTTGTCTGTCATGCTGTGTGGACAGATTTGAGTTGCTTCCTAGCATATCTTGGCTCCTCTCTCACACCAGTCTCTGCTTCTCTAGCCCGCAGGCCCACCCTCATCCCCATCCCCGAGGAGCCTGAGGGCTTCCTGCCTGGTGCATGTTCTCCCAGGCTCCTTTCTATAGAGCAATATCACAAGCTAGACATGTGCTTGTCCACTACGCTACTGTGACTGTGGGGGGGGTGTGTGTTTATGGAGGCCAGAGGTGGATATCAGGTGTCTTCTCCCATTATTCTCCACCTTATCTTTTGAGACAAGGTCACTGAACCTTAAACTCACTGGTTATGTAGACTTGCTGACCAGTGAGTACCAGTACCGCCCTCCCCTTAAGTGAACGTCTTTATTTTATTTTCACTTCATGTGTACTGGTGTTTTGACTGCATATATGTTTGTGCCCATATGCACGAGCCTGCACATACCAGAAGAGAGTGTTGGATCCTATGGAACTGAAGTTATATAAGGTTGTACCATGTAGGTGCTAGGAATTGAACTCAGGACCTCTGGAAGAGGTCCTGTTAAGAGCATCTGGTGCTCTTAACTGCTGAGGCATTCCTCCAGCTCTCCAGGAATCCTCTTGTATGTGAACTTGAATCCTCATACTTTCATAGCAAAAAAGCATAACTATTTATTTACTTTTGTGTGTTTTTAAACAGATGTAGATTTTAAAAAATTCATTTTGTGTATATGAGTACACTGTAGCTATCTTTAGACACACCAGAAGAGGGCATCAGATCCCATTACGGATGATTGTGAGCCACCATGTGGTTGCTGGGAATTGAACTCAGGACCTCTAGAAGTGCAGCCAATGCTATTAACTGCTGAGTCATCTCTCCAAGCCTTATTTGTGTTTTCTTTCTTTCTTTCTTTCTTTCTTTCTTTCTTTCTTTCTTTCTTTCTTTCTTTCTTTCTTTCTTTCTTTTTTTTCGAGACAGGGTTTCTCTGTATCGCCCTGGCTGTCCTGGAACTTGTTCTGTAGACCAGGCTGGCCTGGAACTCAGAAATCCAACTGCCTCTGCCTCCCGAGTGCTGGGATTAAAGGCGTGCGCCACCACGCCTGGCACTTATTTGTGTTTTCAAGACAGAATTTCTCTGGGTAGCCTTGGCTGTCCTGGAACTCACTCTGTAGACCAGGCTGGTCTCGAACTCAGAGATCTGCCTGCCTCTGCCTCTCGAGTGCTGGAATTAAAGGTGTGTACAGACACCACCTGGCCCTTCCTCATTGTTTTAAGATAGTGTCATGTCACTAAGTTGCCCAGGATGGCTTTGAACTAACTCTGTAGGCAGTCTTGAATTTTCGACCCTCCTGCCTTAGCCTCCTGAGTAGCTGGGATTATAGGCTTGTGTTTTCAGGTTCTGCTGAGCTATGTCTCCTTTTACGTGAGTGTTTCCAGCTACCAGTTGGGATCTGGGAGTGGCTATGCAGGGTATCTCTCATTTTACCTTCAGTAACTTGCAGGGCACAGTCTATAGGAATGAGACTGGGTTGTGGGTGTGTAGATCTATTCTTCTCAACACTCTTCAGAATTCCCCAAAGACAATTCAGGACTCTGGTTTGTCATGTGTCCTTCTTTTCTCACAAAGGAGCAAACCTACTGGATCCTTTTCCATCTCTGCCTGAGGGTTTTGGCCATTAGGAGTATGTAGTGCTTTTGATTTTTAGTATTTTTTCAAAATATTTCTTTTTATTTTACTTATGTTTTTGTGTGTGCATATATATATATTGTGTGTGTGTGTGTGTGTGTGTGTGCCACATATGTGTGTGTGTGTTCTTGGGGGCTAGAAGAGCTCATCAGACTAGATGTGGGTGTAAGAAACCAAACTTGGAGGAATAGCAAGTGTTCTTAGCCACTGAGCCATCTCTCTAGCCCCAGTGCGTAGGTTTTTTTTTTTTTTTTTTTTTTTTTTAATAAACAGGATATCACTGTGTAGCCCAGGCTAACCTTGAGCTCAAGCTACCCTGGACATTCTGACCCTCCCTGTTTCAATCTCTTAAATGTTTAGGTCATTACCGTCATGCCTGGCTCTGGGGGAAACATGGAAGCACTACTGAGTTTCCACATCTTTAGGTTTAAAGTGAGTTCATCTTGAGAACCAGTGGCTGTCTACACTATGAACATGGGCTCATGTATTTGAGGTATATGCACACGCATCTCCCAGTAACCTCTTGAAGTTGCTTCCTGAGATAACACTTGCTTTAAATTAAAAAATATATATATTATATTTATCTCTGTGTGGAAATTTCAAAAGATCAGTGGACAACTTCAGAGTTGGTTCTCTCTTTTTACTATATGAGACGCAGGATTGAACTCAGGTCGTCAGGCTTGGCAGCAAGCACCTTTACCCATTGAACCATCTTTCTGGGTCTTCTGGGATGGTGTAGATTTGAAATACTTTGTCTTTCATTCCCAAAAGAAACTCATTCCTGTGTTCTGGCTTTGCATCTCAAATACCTGTTGCTTTTTCTGTGTCCACCAAAGGAACAAGGCCAGGCAGACTGTGTCTCTTATAAAGAGGTATGTTCCTAATGTGGTCTGTGGGATCTGACTGCCAGAACCTAGATTCCCCCTAATGTAACCCCTCAAAGGCTGGCTTCAGGTTTCCCCTCATTTCTGATCCCTCTAGCCACCCTCAGTTGAGGCTTCCTCTACCGGGGCTTCTGTGGGACTTTTCACGTGGTTAGAACAGGGGGGACCCTCCCCTCCACCCAGGTAAAGCCCAGAAACAGCTTGAGCGAGTTTTGGTTCCTCTTTTTAACTCCCTTGCTGAACTGAGACACTTGTGTGTGGACAGACTGTGACCTGTGATGTTCTGGTCACTGTGAGTTCATGGCTCCTGGTGATCGTCTATGAGGAAGGGTCAGGGAAGCTAGACTTAGACCAGCTTTACCCTGTTCTATGGCAGCCTCCCCTCCTGACAGCTGGAACTTTACTTCAGAACTAGTCTGTGTGGGTTCCAAACAAGCCCCACGGAGAACCTCTGATTTGAGGTGTGACAGGAAAGAACTCATGGTGGTTCTCCTGGGCAGGTTCTCCTCCAGGGCCACCCGGGTCCACCTCGCCAGAGTGGGGTGACCTCTGGCCATGCCTACTCTAGGTGCTAGGGTTCCTCTCCTGGCTCTTAGCCATCAAGAAGTTTTGTTCAGCCTGGCACATGCCTTTAATCCCAGCACTTGGGAGGCAGAGGCAGGTGAATTTCTGAGTTCGAGGCCAGCCTGGTCTACTGAGTGAGTTCCAGGACAGCCAGGGCTACACAGAGAAACCCTGTCTAGGAAAAAGAAAAGTTTTGTTCAGATCTTGCACTCATAAGGATTAGCTGCCCATGGCCAGCAAGTGTGTGGGAGATCAAAGGTGATCTTTGAGTTCAAGGGACAAAAGAGCCTCGATGGGTAAAAGTGCTCATTCTACAAGCCTGATGACTGACGACCTAAGCTTGCTCCCTGGAACCCATGGTAGAAGAAGGAATTCTCAAATGTTGTTCTCTGACCTCCACACAGAGGTCATGGCACAGGTACACACACACACACTAATAACAATTAAAATTCATTGATAAAAATGATGGACAGGGTATAGTGGAGTGTACCTTTAATCTCAGCCCTTGAAAATCAGCAGCAGACAGATCTCTATGAGTTTAGGGCCAGCCTAATCTACATAACAAGTTCCTGGACAGGAGGGACTACTTAGAAAGATCCTATCTCAGGTGGCAGTGGTGGTGCATAGCTTTAATTCCAGCCCTCGGGAGGTAGAGGCAGGCAGATCTCTAAGTTTGTTTTATTTATTTATTTATTTATTTATTTATTTATTTATTTATTTATTATATCTAAGTATACTGTAGCTGTCTTCAGACACACCAGAAGAGGGCATCAGATCTCATTATGAATGGTTGTGAGCCACCATGTGGTTGCTGGGATTTGAACTCGGGACCTTCGGAAGAGCTGTCAGTTCTCTTAACCGCTGAGCCATCTCTCCAACCCGGATCTCTGAGTTTTAGGCCAGCCTGATCTACATGGTCTACAGAGTAAGTTCCAAGATTGGCAGGGCTACACAGAGAAACCCTGTCTCAAAAAGGCAAAAGGGAAAAAATCCTGTCTCAAAATTAATAAAGTCATTAAAAATAAAAATAAAAGAGTAGCTGGTGAGACACTTAATGGGCACCTGCCATCAAGCTTCAAAAGCTGAGTTAAGTTCCTAGAACACACATGCTGGAAAGAACAGAATCCCACAAGTTATCCTCTGTTGACTATAAATAAACAAATGTAAAAAGACAATTAAAATTAGGACAAAGGGATGGTTGAATCATCAAGACTGTTGTTTCAGAACTCAAAAGTTGGGAGTGTTGAACCTACTGATCTGGAGAAGTGGGCCAGTAATCAGCTGGGTCAACAAAGGGAGTGAGGAGCAGGAAATAAAGTCAATGGGAGAAGCTCAGCAGACAGAAGAAAAATGTCAAGCTAAGACCTCAGAGATTGATAATGCCAGTACCCAAAAGACTCAGGCAAGACAACTGTGAGTTTGAAGCAGATATAGCTACATAGAGACTCTTGTTTCAAATAAACAAGCCAACAAACACCCCCACCCACCCAAATTTTTTTCAAGACAGCAACAGAAAGCATTGAGCCAAGCCTGCAGTCCTTCCAAGTGTCTGTCACAAGGCAGGAAGTGCTCCTTGGGAGAGCTGGGGATGCAGGAGACCTTGTCATACTGTCTTGTCCAGTATGACAGACAGACAGAGCAAAACAGAAAACCACTGTTTTATGGAGAAGCCACTAATGCTAAACTTTTCTGCCGGTTCTATCTTTCCAGGACATGCATGCTATGACAGAATAGGGCAGTGTGCCAAGGCCAGTCAGGGCCTTTTAGAAGGTGAGCGGGGCCAAAGAGGAGGATCTGTGTTTCAGAGTGACAACCACCCTTGAAGAGAGTGGGTGGCAGGTGAAGGAAGAAGATGTCTGATTGAAGGACTCCAGGGACAGGGTTGTCTTAGAACCCCTGGACTCCTAGCTAGATCCTAACTGATGTCTGGGCACATAGCTCAGGGCCTTGGGTTTGATATGTGTCATGAAAGAAGTTACCTTGCTCCTCTCCTTGGAATGTAGGTTTGCTTCATGTCATTAGCATGTCCTGCTGTCCCTCTGGCCCCCACTACCACCTGTCTCTAGTAGGTCACACTGTGATGTGAGGCGTTCAGTTAGGGGAACTCTTGAGGTTTCTGAGAAGCCAGGAACGGCCAGGTCTCCAGGTGGTTACAAAGGCATCCAAGTGGGTCAGGGCTGATGGTCAGCTTGAGGGCAGAAGACACCACCTAACCATATCAGGGGCAGCCGGCGGTGGGGATGAGGGCTAGCAATCATGGGAGCACACTCCCCTGTATACTGTTAGGTTTTAAAAAGACTCAAGCAAGAGGGACTATGCGTTTGAAGCAGATTTAGGCTACACAGAGACTCTGTTTCTTTTTTGTTTGTTTGTTTGTTTTGTTTTTCAAGGCAGGGTTTCTCTGTATAGCCCTGGCTGTCCTGGAACTCACTTTGTAGACCAGGCTAGCCTTGAACTCAGAAATCCACCTGCCTCTGCCTTCCGAGTGCTGGGATTAAAGGTGTGCGCCACCACGCCTGGCTTGAGACTCTGTTTCAAACAAACAAGCCAACAAACAAACCCCCCAATTTTTTTTCAAGACAACAACAGAAAGCATTGAGCCAAGCCCGAGGTCCTTTTCTGTGCAGAATCCCCATGAACGCCCAAGTGATGCCAGCTGATCAGGTTCAGCAAGCCCAGAGACATAGTGGGAAGAATGATAAAGCAGACCACAGATCCTGGCATGCTGAGAGAGTCGGGGGGAACACCTCAAGGTGTGCTTTGGGCAGGAGAGCTGATAGGGTCCTGGGTTTGGAGCTCATAGAGAATAAGGCCTTGATGAAGGTCCTAAGTCTGCTGCTGCCCATAACCCACAGCCCTGGAGTTTCCACTTGAACTGCTCCTAACAACATCCTTTGGTAGTCCAATAGCAGCCAAGTCAAATGAACTCCTGTGCTTAACTGAAGACACTCGGGAGGGTGGCAGAGAGGGTGCCGGGCACTGCCTCCTTTCTTTTTTCTTTGTTTCTTTCTTTCTTAAGCTCCCACCTAAGAAACTCTTCCAAGATACTGAATCTCTAGAGATGACAGTCCCTTCCAGGACAAAGCAGCGTGCTCCAAGGTGTTTTTAGGAGCAATATAGCTGCATGACTTCGACCCCTGGGATCCTCTTCCTTGTCACCCGTCTGGCCTCACGTTTTCTTCATCTATACAAAATCACTGTCTAAAAGCTTCCAGCCAGGGATTAGCTCCACCTTGTCTGGACCATCAGCGACTTGGGGGCAAAGATTATGTTCTCAGTCTCTCCACCCAACACAGATGGATGTTGCACTGTACCTTAATGATCAAGTCATACAACAAGATGAACAATTATATATACTTTTTTTTGGAGACAAGGTCTCAATGTGTTCTAGACTCCCTGAGGATGAGCTTACACTCCCGAGTCTCTTGCTTCCACTTTTCTCATGCTGGGATTATAAGTGTGCGTGAGCTGAGGATGAACCTAGCGGCATGCACCCTCCGCAAGCACTCTACCAACTGAGTACTCTGGCCATCCCTCCTCTCCCAGCTAACAGCTCCTCACTGCCTGATTGACTAGCACTGCCAGCAAACTGACATGAAGAAATCTTCCAGCCAGGTGGTGATGGTGGCGGCGCACGCGTTTAATCTCAGCACTTGGCAGGTAGAAGCAGGTGAGTTTGAACCTGGTCTGCAGAGTTCCAGGACAGCCAATGCGTTACAGAAGCCCAGTCTCAAAAAAAAACCCTCTTCCAAAAGACTTTGCCATTCTAACTCAAGGACACAAGAGAAGCTTCTTTGTTAAAGAAGCCAGAGGCAGAGCTGTGTCCTCAGTCATACCCAGGGGATGCAAAACCTGACCCTCTGTCTCCCACCTCCGTTTGGCATCTATTAAGGGCAACAGATATGGTAGACAATAAGAGTCTAAAAGTGCAGGCACCTATGCATTTGCCTATGTTCTATAATCCTTGCGGCGGGATTCCCAAGCTATCCCCTCTTCCTTGACATAGTATATTTAAAGTTCCAAGCAGGACGGAGGAGCAGGGAGCCACATGACTCGACTCACCAGGTCATCCATATTGTATGTGATGGAGCCCATGTCCAGGGTTAGTGGGTAGTTCATAGCTGCAGCTCTGCGTCACCAGGCTGGTCACTGTCTAATGCCGAGAAGGTCTGTGCTGGTGCCTATGGAGAGGTGGCAGGCGTCAGCTGCGAGCTTAAACAAATGAGCCATGTGCGGTCTCCTGAGGCCAGGGAGGGCTTGCTGCTTGCCTCTCAACTCATCTCTCTCTCTCTCTCTCTCTCTTTTTTTTTTCCACTGAGTCTTTTCTGGTGTGTGTGTGTGTGTGTTTCCCCTTTCTTTTCTTTCTTTTTTTTTTTTTTTAAAGAAAAAGGGAAACTCCCCCCCACAGAGTAAGTACTACTCAAGCATTTCAGTGTCTTTCCTGGCACTCATGGTCTGAACTGGGCCAGGGGTCTGGTGTGAAGGCCACCCCTCCTTTCTGCTCACTGGATCTCTATGAGGGATGCATATAGACTTGGGAAACTCCTCATAGAAGGGGATAAGAAAAGAGATTTTTACACTTACTTTCCTTATCACTAGGGTGACCAACCATCCCAGTTTGCCCAGAACCGAAAGAAAGTCCCCTGTCCTGGGAAACCCCTCAGTCCCAGGCGAACCAGGGCACTTGATCAACCTGTGACTACCATCCTTTTGCCCAGCCAGGGAGGAGGGACCCTGCCCCCTCCCTCTTTTCAGCTTAAGTTTGAAAGAGTTAAGCTAGAATTTTGCAAAAGGAAACACTAGAAGATAAATACTAAGAAAAATACTAGAAGAAAAAAAACGTGAAATAAACATGACCAGACAAGAGTGCAATATAAACACAGCCATAGAGCTGTCTCTGACTCAGAAAAAAAGGTGAAAAGGGTGTTCCACCACAAATAAACTTGTAGACACCTAGCTAGAAAGGACATGGGTGGCTACCTAGGCCACCCCCACACCTCCAAGAGGACCCCGAAGCCCAGAAACAGAGACTGACCTACTCAGGATCCTGTACCGCACCGATGGCGGCTACCTTGCACCCAGTGTCCTGACTCCACATCCTCTGCTCCCATCATAGCTGCTCTGTAGGCTCTCTGCCCCTGCTCTCCGCCCCTGCTCTGTCCCATCCTGAGAGCCACTTCTTTCAAGAAGACCTGTGGTGGACATGGATCCATTTCCCCTCCAGGTCTTGTCCTGGTGGGTTTTCTTCCATGGGAGGACATTTCCTGACTTAGTCCATGATAGTGTAAGATTGTACCCATTACACTATGTAAGTACTACATACGGGCACTGTGTGTGTGTGTTTGTGTGTGTGTGTGTGTGTGTTTGTGTCTGTGTGTGTGTTGCTTTGCCCGGACTCTGTAATCATCCTCCCCATCCAAAACAAATGTCCACCCACACAGGCCATGCTGGTCTCTGCTCTGCTGTTGTTAGTACCTTTCCCTTCCCTCCCAGGCAAACTGCCTTTCGAGGGGATCCTGTACTGACCAGAGTTCCTCCTTCATCTCCTCCATAGTCCAGTCTCACCTTTCTTGGCCTACAAACCTTGGTTATAGTCCTCATATCTTCTTCAATATAAACATCTTTCTCAGGACTAAAGTGTGAAGACTCTTAGGCTCACTTTGGGCTATTGTAGTCTCTTCCCTCTCTTCTCTGTACTTATTTACACATATACTGTGTGTGTGTGTGTGTGTGTGTGTGTGTGTGTGTGTGTGTGTGCGCGCGCGCGTGTGTGAGAAAGAGAGAGAGAGAGAGAAAGAGATTGAGACAGAGACAGACAGACAGAGACAGACAGAGATATATATAGAGAGACAGAGAGAGCCTATAGAGGTCAGAGGACAACTTGTGGGAGTTGTTTCTCTCCTACAAAGTGGGAATGTGGGACTCAGTCAGGCTTGGTGGCAAATGTCTTTCCTTGTTGAGCCATCTTGCTGGCCCCCAAAACTGTTCTTAAGGAGGAAGAAGGCCAGGGCAAGGGGTTGGAGCCCCTCTCCAGCTCTTCTCATCCTGGACTGCTCAGAGATACCCTGCCTCAGCGCTTCCTGGGTCTGGAGCTGATGAAGCACTGTTCACCCTTCCAACCCCACACCGTGCGGTTGCCCCCCTCCTGCCCAGCAACACACACAAGTCAGCTTCTGCTACTCTGAGCACGCTGTCCAGAAAAGACAAAAGCATGAGAATCTCTAAGGAACGGAAAGGGACTTTGAAAGACAAGCCAGTCGTGCCTCACTCTGCCCACCTCTCCTCTCCAGAGGATGCAAGAAAGGAGACCAGAGCATCCTCATTAAGCAACCACTCCAGGGGGAGAAAGTTGCCTCATGAAATCACGGTTCCTCAACGGTGAGGGTGAATGTCTGGCGCTCAAGCACTTGGGAGGGTGATGCAGGAAGATTGTGATTTTGAGGCTAAAGAGATCAACGTGATAAGACCCATCCATAAAATAAAGTGCGAAGGGGGAGGAGAGATCATGTTTCAGAGTAGAATGATTTACTGTTTAGGATTAGAAACTTGAGCCTTCATGCTGAGTCAAAATGTATCTTCTATGACACCCCCAGCTGGGCCTCAGACAGAACCGTGTGTGTGTGTGTGTGTGTGTGTGTGTGTGTGTGTGTGTAGCATGTCTCCCAAGTGACCTCTGGGTACAGACATCGTGTGCCTGTGAGTTTCATGTGTCCCAACCCACATCCTAATGTCTTCAACTATTTTTCTGGGTGCCTTATCAGCCTGTGCTTTGACCTTAGGTGACTTCCTGTCAGTAGTCCAAAAAGCCTGTGACAAGGACAAACCACGGGAAAGCGAGTTTCCTTGTTCGGGACTCTGAACATATTTAGTTGCAATTATCGTGACCTTTTCTGTAGTGCTCTCTATCCTTGGCAGTGTGCTCAATGGACTTCACGGTGGTGGTCCTAACCCACCTCTGGATTTTATGAAGGGAAACTTGTCATCTGTGGATGTGATGACAACATGAAAAAGCCATCCCTAGGTCTAACCAAGTCCCGATAGGACAACTTTTGGATAAAAATCAAAACCAGCTTCTTACTTCATATAGCTAGACACTTCAAAGGTCAGGGAAGACTTTGTGGAAGTAGGACCTAAGCTGTACATTAGGGACGTGTGTGATGGGTGTGTGTGTGCATGTGTGTGTGCATTCACGTGAGAGAGAGAGAGAGAGAATAGAGGACTGCATGAAAAAAGTGTGTGGAAAGAATTATGCCCTGTTATGCCGTGTGTGGCTTACTGTGAACACTCAGCATTGGGTGTGGAGAAGCTGATGGTAATGTGAGGAGGTGGGTGGAGCCTGGAATTGATCTGGGGCTGTCTCCTTGATAATTTTCAACCACTGTACTTCCAGTGATTCTCAGGTTGCATTATAGACTCAGAGGGAATGTCAGGAAGGCTCAGGACTCTTCCCTTCCCTTCCCTTCCCTTCCCTTCCCAGTCTCAGGGAACACATGGTAGGAGACAGCCAAATCCCATAAGTTGTCCTCTGACGTCCATATAAGTGCTGTTGCACACACACACACACACACACATAAACACACACACTGAATGTAATTGTGATGACTAATCTTGGTTATAATCTTGACAGAACTTGGAAGAAGGAACCTTAGTTGAACTGTCTCTATCAGATGGACCTGTAAGCAAATCTACGGAACATTTTTCTTTCTTCCTTCCTTCCTTCCTTCCTTCCTTCCTTCCTTCCTTCCTTCCTTCCTTCCTTCTCTCTCTTTCTTCCTGCATCCCTCCCTCCTTCCTTTCCTTCCTTCCTTCTTTCTCTCTTTCTTTCTTTCTTCCTGCCTCCCTCCCTCCTTCCTTTCCTTCCTTCCTTCCTTCCTTCCTCCCCTTGTTCTCTCTCTTTATCTGATTTATTTTTATCATTTTATGTGTATGAGTACTTTGCCTAAGTGTTAGTCTGTGCACCACCCATGTGCCTGATGCCTAAGGAGGTGGTGAGCCTCCATGTGGGGGTTGGGAAGCAAACCTGGGTCCTTTGCAAGAACAAGTGCTTCTAACCACTGATCCAACTTTCCAATCCCAAGGGGCATTTTACTTCTCTATCTATCTATCTATCTATCTATCTATCTATCTATCTATCTATCTCTTTTCTTTTCTTTTTTCTTTTTCTTTCTTTTTTTTTTTTTTTTTTTGGAGACTTTATAGCCCTGGCTATCCTGGATCTCACTCTATAGACCAGGCTGGCCGAAAACTCACAGAGATTCACCTTCTTCTGCCTCCTGAGTTCTGGTATTAAAGGTGTGTGCCACCACTGCCTGGCCCAAGGGACATGTTCTTGATTGCTGATGAAGTAGGAGAGCCCAGCCCACTGTGTGCTGAGTCAGCGATGGGCATGTGGTCCTGGGAGGTATATAAAAGGAAGGTGGACCTGGAAGCAAGTCAGCAAGCAGCGCTCTTTCCTGGTCTTTATTTCAGTTCCTTCCTCAAGGTTTTGGCTTCTCTGGATGATGGGTTATGATGTGTAAGTCAAATAAACCCTTTCCCCCATCTTATCACAGCACCAGAGAAACAAACTAATACAATAATAAAAATAAATAAGATATATAGGTCAATAAATAAAGAGATGGGGCTTAAAGCAGTGTGGAGGAAGATCTATCTGCAATCTTTAAAAAAAATTTTTTTTAAATTTATGTATGTGAGTGTTCTGTAGCTGTCTTCAGACACACCAGAAGAAGGCATCAGATCCCATTACAGATGGCTGTGAGCCACCATGTGGTTGCTGGGAACTGAACTCAAGACCTCTGGAAGAACAGTCGGTGCTCTTAACCACTAAACCATCTCTCTATCCCCTCTATCTTAACACAGATAATAGAGTGCTCAGGCAGGAGGATTTCTGTGAATTTAGGGCCATCCTGGATGACCTGAATGTTCAGGAAAAGACACTGCCTTATAAGCCCAAGCTCCCAACAGAAGCAGATGTAGAGCAGAGTGGGGTTTAGGCTCCAGTGATCCCCCCAGAGCATCCATACCATCACGCAGACGGCCTCCTCTGCCATGTGGTTCTGCCATATACTGCTACCATAGGCCCCAAGCAATGGTGTTAACCGGTGATGAACTGATACCTCCAAAACTGTGAGCCAAAATAAGCTCTTGTAAGCTGATGATTGCAGAGAGTTGCTATGGTAACTGACATCTTCAGACCCATAGAACCAGAGTAGCTTCTCCAGGATGGAGACGGCGATGCCTATGCTGTGGTCCTTGACTTAAAAGAGGTGAAGGCAGGGGTCTCAAACTTTATGTTACAGTCAGCTGGGGTGGGGGTGCTTCCAGGTAAGACAGCCAAGATTACATTTCAATTTGCAGTTTGTGTGTGATTCTCAATTTCTACCCTGGGGACAGCTTTCCCAAGGCTGAAGTATTCTACCCCAGGCTCCTCATTGAAGTGACCAGTGGTGGCTTAGCCAGATTTGTGTCTGGCTTAGGTGTGGGTGGCTGCTTAAGCCCCAGCTCAGGTGGATTTTTTCTCAGTAATTATGCCTTGCTGCTAATAGATTATATTACATTTTCATTTGTTCCAGCTGCTAGTTATAATCACTTGTACCCACAGAAAAATTAACTTGTGCCACAGGGGCTTAGAGCATAGCTGGAGGGAATAGCTCCCCTCTGCCTCAGCCTTGTATTAACCAGGAGTGCTCTTCTCTGTTCCTGGGCAGAGACCTCCTTGTTCTTCCTCGGGGTCTCTCTCAATGGCGAGCAGTAGCACCCCACAGCTCATTAGCCTCAGAAAGAGTAGGGTCCCTCCAAGTCCTTAAGGAAGACCAACATAGGTAGGATTTTTACAGCATCCGACAGTTACACAGCCCTGTGGCTTTCAAATTTAGCTTTTCTCAATCTTTATACTTCACTTTATCTGTCTGTCTGTCTTATTTCTTTTTCTTTTCCAGATAGACCCTCACTGTGTAAAGGAGACTGGCTTTGAACTCACAGACACCCACTTGCCTCTGGCTCTGAAGTACTGGGATAATAGGTATGTGCCACCATGCCCAACTCACTCTTTTCCCCCTCTAGGACCAGGGGTTCAAACCAAGCACCGCCCATAAGCCAGTACACCAGACTCCCCCGCCCCCCCCAGCCCTTAACACTCACTCTTCATACAAAACTGTCAAAACATCTGTGTTAGAAGTTAGTGGCACAGTGCCTGCCATAGTTAGGGACTGGAAGGCAAACAGTCCCTTCTGTCCCTCCTCTTCTTCTTTCTCCTCCTCCTTCTTTTCTTCTTCTCATGATTATAGTGAGAAAGGTTTAGAAAGCCAGAGTCTGGAGGCAGCTCCATAGGCATCAAACCTAACTCGGCACAAGGCCACACGATTTGCAAAGGATTTGTACTTTCCTGACTGTCTCAGGGGAAAACTATGGCTAACCCCCCACCCCACCCCCAGAGGCTGTTTCTTAGTGCTGTGTTCCACACATCAAGCTAAATTCTTTACACTATCCTTTCCTTTCATCCTCTGAACAGCCTTTAAGTGTAACAATGATATCGCCACATTACAGACATGGAAACTGAGCTTCCGACAGCAGTGGGAAGCAGTATGAAGGTTAGCAGCTCACTCAGGCACCAGGAACCAAGAGCACATTACAGTTAACACAGGAAGTGGGTGATAAAGGCTGTCATTGCTGGGAGCCAACTCCCACACACACAGCTCTGCTGTCTTTAGGTACCAGGTAGTAAGTAGTCTTCAGGGAGGAAACAAGCCAGGTGTTGGGTTGGCACACCAAGGTTACCGTAAGGTTACAGGGACTATGTGTGTATCTGGGCACCTCAGCCCAGAGAGGGAGTCAGATGCCTGGATCAGGTGTTTATTGGATGAATACCAAAATGAGCACTGGCCAGGGAAGAGACAACATGGGGCAATGTGTCTAATAGGGAGGGCAGGACAGACCTGTGGACGCATTCGTATATGTGTCTATCCATGTGTTGAGATTATTTTCAGTGGTATCAGGTTAACGTAACATGGCTAAGTGGAGCAAAGTGGAAGGTGCTTGAGATGAAGGTCCAAGCAGCCATCTGTCACAGGAGAGCTGTGTGTGAATGAGCTGTATAAGGCTGAGAGACTGAGGGAAAGGTTGTAGATACAGCACCTAAAGGCCAGATGGAAGTCCTGGCACTTCTGCTGTTCACCAAGGAGTGGGCTTTGCCCAATGTTCTAAGATGCTCTAAACACCAAACAGTTATTCCTCAGACACAGTGGCCTGAAGGACTTGGTAAGCACAATGCCTGAGCCCCAGCTGAGTGGCTGACTCTGGCCTTAGAGTCATGGGTCTAGCATATGTCCTGAGAACACTCAGAAAGCCAGTGCCCTAGACCACAAGGACCTCTTAGAAACATCAGTCAGTGCCCTGTTCTGACACAGCTAGCATGCCACACTGGACCTCCTAGCCCATCCCACAGAGCTCTCAGCCTGTCCACACAAAGAGCACATTATATAATAGAGACATTTCTGTAATAAGGGCAGTACCTCCCACAACTAGCAAAACCCACCAGCTTCTTTGCGCAGAACGAGTGTCCCCAGGGCCAATTCTAGAACAGCTGAGATTTCCATCATGCCACACAGACTTGGCTGCCTCTGCCTCAGATACTTTGCTGGTCTAGTTTGTTGTTGCCATATGTATGCATATATGTGTGTGCATATGTATGTGTGAATGCATGCACACATGTGTATGTGTATAGCATGTATGTATGCATGCATGTATTTGTGTGTGTATGTATGGGCATGTGCATGCTACATACGTGTGTGGAGGACAGAGGACAACTTGCAGGAGTCAGTGCTTTCCTTCCATATGTGTGTCCTGAGGATTGAACTTGGCTCCTCAGACTTGGCAGTGACTACCTTTATCTGTCAAGCCATCTCCCTGAGCTTGTTTTGTAATTCTGGTTTGACAAGATCTCACACTGTTTCCTGTTACCTAGGCTGGTCTCAAACTCATGGCATCCCTCCTGCTTCTGCTTTCTGCATGCTGAGACTGCAAGTGTCTGCCACTGGGATCAGCTTCAGCCTCTGCTGTAATTGAGTGTTTAGTCCCTGTTAGAAACATCATGTATCCTGTCACTTTGACTGTGCCCCACAGTAAGACATGCATTCGATGCAGCCTGCTTGGCGTGCATACACTTCTGTCTTAGTTAGGGTCACCATTGCTGAGGTAAAGTGCCATCAGCAAAAGCAGTGTGAGGAGGAAAGGCTCTGCTCAGCTTACAGATCCTGAATCCTAGTCTACTGAGAGAAGCCAAGGCAGGAACTCAAACCAGGCAGGAACCTGGAGGCAGAAGCTGATGCAGAGGCCACAAAGGGGCTGCTTATTGGCTTAATCCTCATGGTTTCTTGAGACTGCTTTGCTGTAGAAACTGGACCACTAGCCCAGAGGTGCCTCCCACCCATCATTAATAAGAAAATACCCTACAAGTCTGTCTACAGCCCAGTCTTATGTAAATATTTTCTCAATTGAGGTTCTCTCTTTTCAAATGAGTCTAGATTGTATCATCAACATGAAACTATCCAGCACAACATATAATAAACATTATAAAGAATACTTAGTATATATAATACTCATATTTTCTTCCTTCTTACTCCCCCACCTCACTCTTTTGCTGTCTGTCTGTCTGAAGTCAGGGTTTTACTATGTAACCTTAATCGGTCTAGAACTCACTTGTAGATAAGCTGGTCTCAGACTCACAGGATCTACTTGCCTCTGCTTCCTAAGTGATAGGATTAAAAGCTCATGCTCGCATAAACTACACCTTTCAAAAAATGATGGCCACTCAGGCAAATTCCTTTTCTGGATTCACATATATAAGATACATTGGGGTTCAAAGTTAGAAATACAAATTCTCCAGCTCTTGTTTGTAGTAGGTAATGGTTAATGTGGCGACTATGTGCTGGTCAAAGTGTCCCTAAATGAGACAGCAGCATCACTACCTCCGAGACTCAGGGGACATACTAGAAGGAAGGATGGCTAGAGTGTAAGATGGCGTTCTATGGGGAGGCGTTCTATGAGTGTTATATCTTCCATACATGGCATGGTTATGGTACTCACAAACTCACTGTAGAGCTGTACAAGTTTGGGCCCATCAAATCTTGTCATGTGTGGCACGGATAGTGTCACCTCATGAAGCCTGTCCCTCTTGGAGGTGCTATAGGCAGGCGATAGCTGCTGGAGAAGGGGGAGTTATAGTCCTCAGTGCTGACTTAGACACTCTAAGCTGCCTTTGTTTAGGTAAATAATTCCTCATCCGCACTCATGCCAGAAACCCCAACTAAACACGCTCACACATGTGTGCATGTGCAGTCACACACGGACACACATGAAAGCAGAAAAGGGATTCACTGGGAAGAAGGGGCTTGGAGGGAAGGGAGGGGATATGGGAGGCTCATGGGGGAAACAGAAAAATAACACTTAAAATACAGATGTACTCAGGAGGCAGAGGCAGGTGGATCTCTGTGAGTTCCGGGCCAGCATGGTCCACATAGAGAGTTCTGGGACAACCAGGGTTACATAAAGAGACCCTGTCTCAATAATAATAACAGCAACAATATCAATACAGAATGTGTGTACAACCTCTGAGGCTTAGTTTACTAGTTTATAATGTATTTGAGTGATACATTTTAGTATTGTTTGTGTAAAATATCATGTATATGAGTCTTTCTTTTTTTTTTTTTTTTTTTGGTTTTTCGAGACAGGGTTTCTCTGTGTAGCCCTGGCTGTCCTGGAACTCACTTTGTAGACCAGGCTGGCCTCGAACTCAGAAATCCGCCTGCCTCTGCCTCCCGAGTGCTGGGATTAAAGGCGTGCGCCACCACACCCGGCTTGAGTCTTTCTTTTTTAAATAGAAATTCTCCCTAGGTATAAATTGCTTTTACATACACATATCTATACACACCACATATACATACTTACACACTCATACACATACACACACACATACACAGAGAGAAAGAGGAGAGAAACAGACAGAGAGAGACTATATGTTAAAGGGGGGATTGGTCCAGGCATGGTGGCTCACATCTGTAATCCAAGAACTAGAGAGAGACTGGGGCAGGAGGATCACCATGAATACAAGGTCACTCTGGCCCATGGAGTGAGGCTCTTATCTGAATTTTTTGTTTGTTTGTTTGTTTTTGTTTTGGTTTGGTTTTTTGAGACAGGGTTTCTCTGTGTAGCCCTGGCTGTCCTGGAACTCACTCTGTAGACCAGGCTGGCCTCGAACTCAGAAATCTGCCTGCCTCTGCCTCCCAAGTGCTGGGATTAAAGGCGTGCGCCACCATGCCCGGCCTATCTGAAAATTTTTTAAAGAAAGAAAAGAAGGTTGGGAACAGCAGGAAGGGTAGACAGGACTCCGAGGGAAGGGCCAGCAGATGTTAGCACACATCTGAGTGAGAGGACAGAGAGCTACAGGCATCAGTTGGAGCAGAGGAAGTGTAAGAAGGGACAGGAGGCGAGGAAGGCAGGTCTGACAGGGCCTGAGGGGACAACTGGGAACACAGCAGAGACCACACTACAGACCCTCACAGCTGGATGCTGACATTCAGGTAAGATAACGAATCACCGACTACATACCAGTTTCGACAGACCACCTGATCAAGGTCTCCAATGGAGACGGGTGGCAGGTTCTTTGATAACAGTGAATTATTCCATGGGCCTGACCATTCCAGGTACTGACCTACGTGCTGGGGAAGTGATGAGAAACACAGCCACACGTGGCGTCGCCCACGCTGCACCGTGGAGATGGGCATTAAACACATAAACCATGCCCTTAGTGCTGACAGAAACTCATAATGTAGCTGTAAACCTACGAAGAGAAAGGGCAGCAAGCTAAGAACAGCATCCATCCTCATGACCTAACAACTGGACCGCGATCCCCCAGACTGATTTATGCGGGAGGCCTCTCACAGTCATTGCACCACACGAGTGCGTCGTCCCAGCCTGTAGAGAAGCCGTTTGGGAGTTCTTAGTGTATTTTGTTTAGGACGAAAGGCAGCCTCTGTAGACCCAGGTCTGTCCAGCCAACAGGGAGTCTGGGCTACTTCTGATGTGGGCCATTGTGCTTGGCTGAACTGGGCAGCTAACTGACTCGCTCACAGTTCTTTTATTCGAGGCTGCTTACCCAGGCTTTCCTTGATCTCCTGGCTCTTGAGCCTCAGATTCCTTAGCCGGCAAACTTGAGCTGCCGTGCCTGGCTCCTGAAGCTTCTACAGTGGCTTGAGTCAAGGGCACAAACTCTGGCTCTCCCATTTTCAGTTCTCAGAGCCTTCGCAAGCATGAGAGAGGCTGCGGTCAATGACCGGGTGGTTAGAGGCTTAGGCCGTGGGTGGCCCAGAGTAGGGCAGGAGGGACAGGGTGACCTGGAAGCAAAGGCAGGAAATGGCTGACAGCAGTTTCCTGATGTGGTTGTCCTGCAGTGAAAGTGAGCCAGGCCCCAGGTGGAGGTGATAGGCCAGCGAAACTCCTCACCGCATGCATTTCGGGAGCTGTGGAGGCGCCCCACCTGCTCTATCTGCACCCTGATCACACCGCATGAGAGAGAGGTTTCCAAATGACTCGGCCCACCGCTGCTCCAGGAAGGAAGTGTTCCGGGCTGCAAATGGGGGCCTGTGCGTGTGGGTCAGGCATCTGCAAGTGATGACACAGCACCCGGGGACAGGACTGCTTACAGAGTGAGATGGAGGGGCCATCTGGCCTTCCCTCACAGAGGGTCACAGCGGGAAATCCCGTCAACAACTCTGACAGTGACAGAGGTGGTCAGCTCTGTGGCCTGGCCTATTAGGTCTTCTGTACGTAGTCTAGATTCATCACTTCTGATTTCCAGGTAATAGGCATGTCTCTCGTGTGTTTCCAAATTTATGCCCTGCCATCTCTTCTACAAACAGGACTCAAATAGCTTTCCCTCTACCCGTATCTGTAAGCCTTCCCACCTCTGACCTTTGCTTATAGGCTTTCCTTCTGGAATCTCCAGATCATCTATGTCCAAAGCCTAAACAACCTTAAAGCCACCTCAGTGGGCCTGCCATCCTCCACAGTCTCTAAAGTCAAGGAGGCAACTGCTCCACCTTGACCTGGTACTTTCCCAGCGTTTTCTCACGTCCTGCCTTATTTTCACGTTACTGAAGAATTACACACTCTGGCTAGGTTATGAGAGGCTCTAGTGGCAAAGCTGTTTGTGATCCATCTTTCCCCTTTTGTCCCCAAAGTTTACACACCATAGGTGCTCCAGTCATTGTCTTTGATTGACCGAATGGATGGATGGACTGATGGACAGGGACGGGGTGTGCCTGTAAATCTCATGTTGAGGCTCCCAGCAAGGTTGGGAGTTAGCACTGAAAGTTTGTACGGAAGCTTTGTTGGTCAGCAACCTGATGATGCCTGGCAAATGTCTGTGCCCTTCCTTGTGTGTACACGATATAACTCCTACCTGGAAAGGAGGCTTGCGAGTGTGCACAATGTCTAGTGGGTGTGGGGCACCTGTGCCCATGGGTTTATCCAGGCAGGCCTCCCCGGGTAGGGGAGGGTAGGCACTGACTTTCCTGTGGAGATGTGTGTGTAGTTGCTTCGTCCTTCATTGAAAACATTGTTTAGAAGTTAAAACATCGCTTATTCATGGTGGGGAGAGCGTGAAGGTCATGGTGGAGGTGGAGGTCAGAGGGTACTTTGCAGGAGTTGGTTCTCTCTTTCTTCCAAATGGGTCCTCAGGCTGTCAGGCTCCGTGGCGAGTGCCTTCACCCACTGAGCCATCTCCCTGCCTTGTGAGCCATCTTCCTCACAGTGCCAGGCTCATAGGCAGACTTAACATGCAGCAAAGTTTGTTGAAGGATAAGCAAAAGTATGGGAAATAAGCCTTTAACCTTCGCTTCCTGCGGCAGTGGTTGTACCTCCACAATAGAGACTATCCTTTCAAGGCTTTGAGGCCCTGGGTTCTGTCTCTAACAATTGTGAGAGGAATAAAAAAAGAACTCTTGCCTGAAATCCTACATTCCCTTAAGCAAGGGACCTAGGAGACTAAACAAGACAGGCAGCATTGCAATCCCACAGTCCTCCGGGGTCTTTAGCTGCCACAGAGCAGGTACCGCTGAGACTAGAGCCAGAGAGGCATGGAAGCTAGCTCCACAGAAGGGCAACTCACTGGCCCTAGTTAGCCCACCATAAAAACACTTAGGGCTTTAGATTGCCCAGACTTGGGATGGGAAAGAGAACAAGACAATGGACCCAACACCATGACCCAGCCCAGTGCCTAGAAAATGAACTTGCTGTCCTGGAGACAGGCTCTGGTCAACTGCAGGGGGAACTCAAATCATTGAGTTCTTGTCTGAGGAGGCTGAGTTGGGAAGACATCAAAGAGAAAGTCTCAGAAATGACCCCAGCAGCTAATGAGGGCTCCTCTGATCCATGATTACTGAACCGTGAGTGGTGGGTACTGTGTATTTGAGAGAAGAGGACTGGGGGGGGGGGCGCCCAGTCTCACTCCGGCCTTTTCCCCTAGTCACACTGGCCCTGGGAGGCTTCTAGAAGATTGATCAGCTGGAGGTCTCCCATGGCAGCTGCCACAGCACTGCTGGGCACAGGGCAAAGGGCACAGGTGCTCTTCTTACCAGTCTACTCTCAGAACAGGCAAAGGGCACTGGAATGTGTCACTTTAGTCATAGCTTCTGAGGACAGGGTGCACATCAGGTCTTTCCTCTGTGAGCTACATGTTTGTGTTTAAGTGAAAGCAACTAGAGCCTGGGTAGGGAAAGAATGTTGTTGCTTTGGGAGCTATTAGTTAGACTGCAAGTTGTTTTGTCTTGTTTTTCAAATGGCTTTTGCTTTGTTTTGTTGCTTTTTGTTTTTGTTTTTTTGAGACAGGGTTTCTCTGTGTAGCCCTGGCTGTCCTAGAACTCACTCTATAGACCAGGCTGGCCTAGAACTCAGAAATCTGCCTGCCTCTGCCTCCCAAGTGCTGGAATTAAAGACATACAGCACCACTGCCCCGCTCAAATGGCTTCTTTTAATTTTTTCTGAAAAATATAATTTTACATTATGAGCACACATGATTTTTCTTTAAAATTATTGAAATAAAAACTATTTAGATTTATTTAATTACTTTATGTGCATGAGTGTTTTGCTTGCGTGTGTGTGTGTGTGTGTGTGTGTGTGTATGAGTGTGTGTGTGTGTGCACCACATGTTGTGTAAGTATCCAGACAAGTCAGAAGGGACCCTTGGATCCCCCAGGACAGGAGTTACATTACAGATGGTTGTGAGCCTCTAGTAGACACTGGGAACCAAACATCAGCTCCTCTGGAAAAACAGCCAGTGCTTTTAACCACCGAGCCAACTCTTCACTCCCTAATTTGCTTTTTATGTGTGTGTGTGCCTGTGCGTCTATTTTTACATGCATGTATGTGTACTATGTGAGTGCAGGAGTCTGTGAAGATTAGAAGAGGGTTTTGGATCCCCTGGGTCTGGAGTTACAGGTAGTTGTGAGCCCCGTGTGAGTGCTGGAAATTGAACCTGTGTCTTTAGTAAGAGCAGCCAAATGAGCTGCCTTTCCAGCCTGAGAATACATTGTTTTAAAAATGTATTCATTTAATATTTTAATCTTTAAATTCTTTTTATACTGTATTTATATGGGTTGTTTGCCTGTGTCTATGCACACTACTTGTGTGTCTAGTTCTCTGTGAGGTGAGACTTAGGGGTCAGATCCCCTGGAACTGGAGCAACAGATGCTTGTGAACTCCATGTAGGTGCTGGGACTTGAACCTGGGTCCTTGGAAGAGCAACAACTGCTTTAGCAGTAGGTTTTTTTTAAATCTTTTTAAATTAATTAATTTAAAAATATTTTGAGCCTGGCGGTGGTGGCACTTGCCTTTAATCCCAGCACTTGGGAGGCAGAAGCAGGCAGATCTCTGAGTTGAGGCCAGCCTGGTCTATAGAGTGAGTTTCCAGACAGCCAGTGCTACACAGAGAAACCCTATCTCAAAAAACATTAACAAAAAATGTATGTGTAGATCTGTATGTCTGCTGGTGTTATGTGCATGTGAGTGCAGGTACCTACACAGGCAAGAGGCATCGCAGTCTCTGCAGCTGGAGTGACTCATGATTACACCACGTGACAAGCTATACCATGTGACAAGCGGTACTGGGAGCTGAACTGGACCTCCCGGAAGAGCAGCAAGTGCTCTTAACTGCCAATTTCCATCTCCAGCCCCCCCCCTTTCTTCTTTATACTGCTTGTAAGTTACTAATCATAAGTTACATGTAATTTTGTAACACTTTTCACTCAGGATGGTCTCATAAACACTGGAGAATTTCCCCGTGAACCGCCAGTGCCTAACAGTGTCCCCTTCTGCCTCTTGCTATTTCCAAAATGCTAAAGTAATTACTAGAATTAACATGTGTTGGCTATATCTAATCAGTATCGATTAAGAAGAGCCTTCTGGTCTCATTTTCCAGGTCTAGGCTCTGAGGAGGAAGCCGTGAGCATGCCTGATCCCTGTCTCCAAAGTCCTGTGAAGCTTGGGCTCTAATGGGGAAGGGCAGACAGCGAGCAAATGTGCTGGGCAGGTTACTGGGTTGGCCCTACAACAGAAGGGTATTAGTGTCCGTGGAAAAGGTAACACAGGTGGGAGCATACCTTTAATTCCAGTATTGGGAAAAAAGAAGCAGGTTGATCTCTGTGAGTTGGAGACCAGCCTGGTCTATGTAGTGAGTTACAGGCTAGGCAGGGCTACACCGTAAGACCCCGTCTCAGAAAAAAAGAATAGAAAGAAATAACACAAGATGAGGTGTGGGAGGGGACAAGCTGGCCGTCAGGAAAGCCCTTGCATTTAAAGGGATGTGTGATGGTTGCTGGGCTTCAGGGTACTTTCTCACAGTAGTAGAAATACAACTGGGACACTTGGGAATGCAGAGCTGAGAACTTTGGAAGGGTGCAAGAACACTGACCTGGGTATCTGGGAGGGTCGGACTGCCCTTGAGTGAGGTAGCAGTGAGATGGGGAGACCTTGGGAAAGGCAGGTTTAAAGATGAACACGAGTCAGCTTTTGTCCTGCGGGGCTCTAGATAGACTAACTATCTGAATGGAGCAGACCGTCTAGAAACTGGATGAGGAAACGGAGAGCTCCTTGGACCATGAGCCGTGGCCAGCACATGTGCAGGATTTCAAGCCAATGAAGTGTTTCTAGGCTGAGAAGAGGAGAGCCAGGCTTGTGTCCAGGACACACCAGGGATCAGAGGTGATGGCTAATGTAGATTCACCAGGTCTTCCTAACGACTCTTCCTGCTTTTCCTTTTCTTCTCCCCCCTCCCCACTTTGTTCTGGCAGTGTTTTGGGACAGGGTTTCTCTGTGTAGCCCTGGCTGTCTTGGAACTCATTCTGTAGACCAGGCTGGCCTTGAGCTCTGAGATCTGTCTGCCTCTGCTTCCCGAGTGCTGGAACTAAAGGTTAAACTTTTGTTTTTTCCATTACACTTACTTATGTGTGTGTATGTGGGGTGAGGTCACATGTGTTATCTTGTGCATGTGAAAGTCATTGGTCAACTTGTGGAGCCTGTTCTACCTTAGGAGAATAAGCTTGGGTTGCCAGGCCTGGTGGCAAGTGCCTTTGACCCACATACTAGCCATATCGCTAGCCTGAGGCCTTGTCTTTTGTTTTATTATTATTTATTATTGTCCTTGTTGAAACAGGTTCTCACTATGTAGCTCTGGCTAATCTGGAACTTGTTCTGTAGCGCAGGCTGGCCCCCTCCCTCACAGAGATCTGCTTGCCTTTACCTCCCAAGTGCTAGACTTAAAGGCATGGACCACTGTGCCCAGCAGAGCTCTGCCCTTTAAAAGCACTCTGTGACTTTAAACAGGGTGGAAGCCTCATGCCTCTCCCATGTTCATCCAAGGCTGGTGGGTCAGGCCAGATTCAATGCCTTACTCCTGTTTCCTCCTCTCCTGAGCAGGGGATCTGTGGTTGGACTCCTGACTGCCAGATGCTTAGATGTGGGCCTCGAACTCTCTAGCTGTGGGGGACTTTGAACTTTTGAAGTTCCAATCCTTCTGTCTTCACTTTCTAAGTGTTGGATTACAGGCACGTTAGCACCACTACTGGTTTATGAGGTACTGTTGATTGCGCCTTGCACAAGCGAGGCTCGAATACTAACTGAGCTGCATCCCCAGTTCTCACGGATGCTTCTGGATGGGCCCCCTGTCCTTCTGAGCTCAGTTTCTTCTTCAGCAGAACAAAGGGATTGGGGTTGGGATGGTGGTATCTAACCCTGGCTGTGCATCCAGGTCACCCACCGACACAGTGATGATAGACCACTGTAGCTGGTCTTTGCTACTTTGTGGGTTCTTCTTTTTCCTGCCCTTTATCCCCAAGTTTCACTTCATCACTAGATAGGAGAGAAAGGATGGAGGGGAGAGAGAGAAATTGAGATCTGTGAATCTAATTTCTTTCTTTTTGTTTTTGTTTCCTTTGAACCCAACTACTAACAAACCTCAAGCAACCCCCCCTAAAAGCAACCCCCCTAAAAGCAACCCCCCCAAAAGACAATTACTGACCCTCCTTTCCTGGGGCCCTAGGACTTATAAACCCTCTGAAAAGCTCCCAGAATTCCAAATGTCACACAATGCTAGAAAGTATCTGTAGCTTGCAAAACCACGCCTCTGCTAGAGCACGAGGCAAATCATAGGCAGCTGCTGCATTCAGCCTGATAGCCCCTCACCTGGGATTAAAACAAATCCTTATACTAGTTCTGTGTTTTGTCACTACCGTGCACAGTGCCCACCACAGAGAGACCTACTGAACCCATACTCTGGGAGAGCGAGTCAACAGACGGCTAAGGTGCTTCATAAGCCAATCATGAAGCCCTCTCAGTTATAAACAGCTGTGTTTCTGGAGCCTTGTCTTGACTACACTTTTCCTGCTCTCTCTCTCTCTCTCTCTCTCTCTCTCTCTCTGTTCAGCACTGTGTAGAACACTCATCTCATCAAAAGGTAGACAACCTGAGTTCTCATTCTAGCCGCACCAACCACTCAACTTCAACAAGCGACTTCCTCTCTTCCTCTGTGGAGCCCACTTTTCTTCTCTGTAAGACTTGGTGGTGCTCCAAGCTCAGCCCCCTGCAGCCTGAGCACCTACCCTGAAAAGCTCTAGAATTCAATGAGTTGAGGCCAAGTGATGAACTTGGTAAGGGGTCAAACTCTAGGGGCCAGTATGGAAGGGGCCTGTTGCCAAGCAACTCGCACTTCCCTGTCTGGATGCTGACAGGTCCTGGTTTGCACTAACAGGATAGTTCTGTCGTCAGGGTTCCCCACCCCCAGCCCCCACCCCTGCATCTGTGGCTGAACTCCATGACACGCAAACCTCCTGGGTTCAGAAAGGGAACTGTTGGCAAAAGTGGCAGAATAAACTTTGTGAGCGTTTCACAAACAAGAACATTACATTGAAAAATATTTGTGAGTTGATTAGAATACAGTAATTTGGGTTGTCTTAATTATAAGGTTTTCTAGAGCACCCACTAGTTCTAAACTATGACATTAAACCAATCAGCTTGCGGAGCCCCATTCATTCAAGATTAGCTGTTGAAGGTTTTGATTTCCTAGCACCATGCCTGGTCTCATCTTGGCTGTTGAATCAATCTGCTTTCAGATGGATTCCCAGGACAGGCAGTTCAGGTTCAGTGTGCTCAATGCTAGCTTGGGCTACATGGTGAGAACCTGTCTCAAAAGAACAATGGCCCGATGGTAGTGAGACATGCCTTTGATCCTGCACTAAGGCAGGCAGATTTCTGAGTTCAAATCCAGCCTGGACTCCAGAGTGAGTTCCAAGATAGCCAGGGCTAGAGAGAAAAACTCTATCTCAGAAATTTAAAAGGCAAGACAGGAAAACAACAACAATAAAAACTAACTAAATAAAAAAGTTCACCAGGTATCTGGGTGTATCTTTGCAGTTTGGAAGCACCAAACTGAAAGACTATGTTTCAGACAGCCTTTGGCAGGAAAAACCTGGAGATCCTTGTAAGGAAAACCTACTTCCCCGGGAGCCCATGGCCAGCATGCTTCTGTAGGAGTGATTCAGAGTGAAGGCATCAATATTCACAAATATGGGAGAGGTCCAAGTGATTTGTGAATGTTATCTGAAAGAATAAACAGACAAGCATAGCTTCTTTCCCTTTGAAAATTAATAAACTGTCTCGGCCCTATCAGAACTGGTGCTTGGGCTGGGTATGGTAATGTTTCCCTGTAGTTGAAACATTTGGGAGGCAGAGGAAGGTGGATCTCTGTGACTTGGAGACCAGCTTGGTTTACATAGCAAATTCTAGGCCTGTCAGGACTACGTAGTAAAACCGCATCTCAGAAAGAAAGCAAGAAAGGAAGAAAAATAGCCGGGCGTGGTGGCGCACGCCTTTAATCCCAGCACTCGGGAGGCAGAGGCAGGTGGATTTCTGAGTTCGAGGCCAGCCTGGTCTACAGAGTGAGTTCCAGGACAGCCAGGGCTATACAGAGAAACCCTGTCTCGAAAAACAAACAAAACAAAACAAAAAACAAACAAACAAAAAACAAGAAAGGAAGAAAAAGCTGGGCAGTGGTGGCGCATGCCTTTAATCCCAGCACTTGGGAGGCAGAGGCAGGCAGATTTCTGAGTTCAAAGCCAGCCTGGTCTACAGAGTGAGTTTCAGGATAGCCAGGGCTATACAGAGAACCCTGTCTTAAAAAAAAAAAAGTGAAGGAAGGAAGGAAGGAAGGAAGGAAGGAAGGAAGGAAGGAAGGGCTAAAGGTGCTAAGTCACCCAGTTTAGCCACCTTCCCACAATAGACCAGTTAGACAAATAATAGAAAACAAGGCCCTAAAGGAGGAGAGGGAAGTTGAAGAGTTAGTATCTAGCTCTGCCCCTCCTGGCATGTCCCTAGTCACTACTGGGAACGGAACTGTGTCCCTTTAATCGTATATGTTGAAAAGGGAAGACCAGGTGAGGAGACACTTCAAAAGAGGCCACTCTGGGCTGGTGAGATGGCTCAGCGGGTTAGAGCACCCGACTGCTCTTCCGAAGATGATGAGTTCAAATCCCAGCAACCACATGGTGGCTTACAACCACCCATAACAAGATCTGACGCCCTCCTCTGGTGCGTCTGAAGTCAGCTACAGCATACTTATGAAGAATAATAAGAAATGAATCCTTGGACTGGAGAGACCAACCGGAGCAAGCGAGGCTGTCCAGAGCGAGCTGAGCCGAACGGGGACGGCAGGAGCAAGCAGAGATGGCCGGAGCGAGTGGGGCCGAACGGGAACGGCCGGAACGAGCGGGGCCAACCGGAGCAAGCGGAGCTGATCAGAGTGAGCCAGACCGGCTGGAATGAGCGGGGGCCGTATGGGGGCGGCTGGGAGCGAGTGGGGCTGGCCGGAGGGAGCAGAGCCGGCGGGAGCGAGCGGGGTTGACCAGAACAAGGAAAAAAATAAAATTAAAAAAAAAAAAAAAAAAAAAAGAGGCCACTCTGAGCTAGATATCATGGGACCGGTCTCAAAATGAAAATAAAAATAAAAGTCAGAGGTGACATCAACAGGTTTGGCCACATAAACAAACAGCCTCTACCCTATTAGTGGGGTCATGTAGGAAAAGGCAGGAATAACAAGATGAAGCCACCATCTGGGAGTAATAGCCAGTCTTCTCACAACTATTCTCCTCCTGCATTTCAAATTTGCTTTATATTTCCATATTTCCATTTCATCATGGGATCCCCTGAGAGCTGAGATGATATGCTTGCCTCACCATGCCATCATCTGTCTGTCTGTCCATCGATCATCTACCTGTCTGTCTGTCTATCCTCTATCTATCTATCCATCTATCATCTATCTATCGTCTATCTATTTATTGTCTATCTATCTATCTATTCATCTATCTATCTATTCATCTATCCTCTGTCTATCTATCTATCCTCTCTCTCTCTCTCTCTCTCTCTCTCTCTCTCTCTCTCTCTCTCTCTCCCTCTCTCTCCCATTGAGGCAGGGACTCTCTATATAGCCCTGGCTGTCCTGGAACTCTGAAAGATTTGCTTGGCTCTGCTTCCTGGGTGCAGGAATTAAAAGTGTGTGCCACCATGCCCAGCCATATATGAACGTTTTACTTACTTGTATATATGTGCTTGGTGCCAACAGGGATTAGAAGAGGGCACTGAATTCCCTGGAACTGGAGTTGTGGGTGGTTGTGGGCCACCACGTGAGTGCTAGGAATTGAACCTGCCTGAAATATTGGTCTATTTTTAAACAAACACCAAGCCTGGGTCAACCTCCACATTTTACAAGCTGCTCATTTAAAAGCTTTCAGATGCACAACCTGGTCTCATCCTCAGGTCACTCTTTAGGCAATTTAGGCTGTTTGTAATTTTCTGCTCTAAACTTTTAGTTGGGATAGGGAGGTGGCCAGACAGCTAGCAGAGCCTATTACCGTCTGTTTGGCTAGAACTGGACTAAGCTATCTCAAGAAAATCGTATTTTTAAAATGAGCCATCAGATTTGATTCCTTACAATCAGCACTGATGATTTTGTCTTGGTCAGCAACAAAAATGCAGAATGGGACAGGGATCTTGTATGAGAACACTTAAAACAGCGGCCCTACGAGAAGGATCAGGGAATCCTGGCAGTGGCTTGGTCCATTCCAGAGCAATAGCAGAGCCGGGAGACAGCGGAGGACTGAAGCCTGAGGACCTGAGTTCAACCCCCAGAAGCCATGTACAAGGCCAGGCACGGTGGGACATCAGGCACTGCGATGCATCAGGTGCGACGGGGCATCGGGCGCGATGGTGCATGCTTGTACTGCCAGAGCTCAGGAGGTGGAGACAGGTGGATCCCAGGGAGTTTAGTGACCAACCTGGTTAGCCCAGTGGGTGATCTCTCGGTCCCATGAGAGATGAAATTGATACCCAAGGTTGTCCTCTGACCTCCAGACACATTTATAATTGCGTCCAAACATATTAAATACATATACACACATGCACATGGGCATGCACACACAGAAAAGTCTATGCCTTCGGAACTGTTTGCACCATGAGGTTAATATTACATTCCTACTTGGGAGGCAGAGGCAGGCGGATTTCTGAGTTCGAGGCCAGCCTGGTCTACAAAGTGAGTTCCAGGACAGCCAGGGTTATACAGAGAAATCCAGTCTCCAAAAACAAAAAAACCTAAAACAACAAAAAAAAAAGATTACATTCCCATTGCTCATCTGTTGTGAATAAGCTGTGAGGTTTTTCCCTGAGTGGTGTGGTGTAATAGCACAATGGTATCTGCAGAAATAGTTATGTGAGTCTAGCTGTTGTCTTACTTATTTTATTTTGCAGTACCCTCACTGAGTAACTCTGGCTGGCATGGAACTGATTATGTAGGTCAATCTAGCCAAGAGTTCACAAAGATCTGCCTTCCTCTGCCTCTGTAGTAGTTTGAATGAAAATGACCCCCACAGGCCCATAGAGGGTGACACTATTAGGCCATGTGGCCTTGTGGCCTTGGTGGAGGAAGTGTGTCACTGAATGGGGGGTGGGGGTGAGCTTTGAGGTTTCAGATGCTCAAGCCAGACCCAGTGACTCACTCTCTCTTCCTGTTGACTGAGGATCTGGATGTCGAACTCTCAGCTACCTCTCTAGCACCATGTCACCATGCTTCCTGCCATGACAACAATGGACTAAACCTCTGAACTGTAAGCCAGTCACAATTAAATGTTGGTCTTATAGGAGCTGTCATGGTCACGGTGTCTCTTTACAGCAATAGAAACCTAAACAAAGACAGCCTCCTAGCACGGAGATTAAAGGCATGCACCACTATGCTGGGTAGTTTATGTCAACTTGATGCAAACTACAGTCGTCTGAGAAGAGAGAAAGAACCTCATTTTAGGAATTGCCTCAATCAGACTGGCCTATGAGGCATTTTCTTGACTAATGATTGATAAGAGAGAGCCCAGCCCACTGTGAGCAGCATCAGCATCACCTCTGGACAAGTGCTCCATGGGGAACAAGCCAGTAAACAGCGTTTGTCCGTGAACTCTGTTTCATTTCCTGCCTCCAGGTTCCTGCCTTGGTTCCCTTGATGATGGACCTTTTTCTCTCTAACTTGCTTGAGATCACGGCTTTATCACAGCATCAGAAAGCTAAGAAGGACAGCCATCATGTCCCCCATGTAGTATCAAAAAAGTTGCCTTGGTCCATTCAAATTGCTATTCTAGAATACCTTAGACTGGGTCATTTATAAACGATTTCAATTCTCAGTTCTGGAGGCTGGGGAGCTAGAGGCTGGGCCCCTGCAGATTTGGTGTCTGATGAGACAAGCCAGCAGATTGAGCCTGTTTCTCTGAGATGGCACCTTTTGTCTCCTCACATGGTGAGGAGGTAGGTGAGGAGAACAAACTCCCAGGAGTTTATTTGTGAAGGTGACATCCAAGGTTCCTTCAGCCTTCTCGTCTGGATTTGACTACCTCTCATCTGTAACACATTTAATACTATCCTACTAGGGGGTTAGTGCAGCAGTTAGAGGCAGCTCCCTCTCCTCCTTTCCACCCCCACCCCCAATCTCATCCCTTTTTTTTTTCTTTTTGCAATGCTGGAGTAGAACTCAGGGCCCTGAGTATGCTAAGCATACTCTACCACCCAGACACAGCCTTTGTTTTTGTTTTTGTTTTTGTTTTTTTTTAAAAGATTTATTTTATTTATTATATGTAAGTACACTGTAGCTGTCTTCAGACACTCCAGAAGAGGGCGCCAGATCTCGTTACGGATGGTTGTGAGCCACCATGTGGATGCTGGGATTTGAACTTATCACCTTCGGAAGAGCAGTCGGGTGCTCTTACCCACTGAGCCATCTCACCAGCCCCAGCCTTTGTTTTGAGACCAGGTCTCAGTACATAGCCCAGGTAGCCTTGAACTCTGGGTCCCCCTGCCTCAGTATCTTGACTGCTGGTCTCACAGGTGTGCACATCATAACTGATGGATACTAGGCTTTAATATATTAATTTGGAATGACATCAACATTCAAACCACAGCAGAAGATTATGTTAACTGATGACAGACCCTGTTATTTTATTTCATTTTATTGTTCTGGAGGCTGGGGAGGTTGTTTGAAAGAGAGAGAGTCTCTTTACAATAGCCCTGACTGTCTTGGTACTCTTTATGTAGCCCAGGCTGGCCTCAAACTCATAGAGATTGGCCTGCTGGGCTTCAAAGTATACACCACCACACCTAGCTGATACTCTTACTATTATTGGAAGAGTTAATAAATCACTTACTGTTTTTCCTTAATTTTAACTTCTTTCTTTCCTATTTTGGCTTTTTGACACAGGATCTTCCTATGTAACCTAGTCTAGCTTCCAACTTTCTTTTATCCTGTTACCTCTGCCTCCTGAGCTCTGGAATTAGAGGTGTATGCCACCATACTTGGCTTTAAAGTTTTGAAAAGTCATTGATTTCCTTTGTGTGTGGGCTTGCCAGTGTATCTGTGGAGGTCAATGTGCACTTTGCAGGAGTTGCTTCTCTCCACCATGTGGGTCACAGAGTCGAACTCAGGCCCTCAGACTTGGCTGCAAGCGCTGTTACTCACTGAGCCACCCCACTGGCCCTCAGTTTTGTTTATTTATTTTTATTATTATTGTTTTTGTTTGTTTGTTTTTGTTTTGTTTTTGGTTTTTATGAGACAGGGTTTCTCTGTGTAGCCCTGGCTGTCCTGGAACTCACTCTGTAGACCAGGCTGGCCTCGAACTCAGAAATCTGCCTGCCTCTGCCTCCCGAGTGCTGGGATTAAAGGCATGCGCCACCACGCCCGGCTGGCCCTCAGTTTTAAATTTCTAATGCAACTAAAGAATATGGTTGGGCTGGAGAGATGGCTCAGCAGTTAAGAGCACTGACTGTTCTTCCAAAGGTCCTGAGTTCAAATCCCAGCAATCTCATGGTGGCTCACAGCCATCTGTAATGGGATCTAATACCATCTTCTGGTGTGTCTGAAGACAACTACAGTGTACTCATATAAACTCATATAAATGAAATAAATAAATCTTTAAAAATAGAATATGGTTGAGTGACCTCAATAATTTTGGGATCCACCAAATTCAAGGATGAGGACAGGAAAGCCGTCCCTCTAGTCCTTGTGCTAATAAGTTGTAAATAGTGTGAAATTTGGCCGGGCATGGTGGAGCACACCTTTAATCCCAGCACTTGGGAGGCAGAGGCAGGCGAATTTTTGAGTTCGAGGCCAGCCTGGTCTACAGAGTGAGTTCCAGGACAACCAGGGCTACACAGAGAAACCCTGTCTCGGAAAAAAAAAAAAAAGTGTGAAATTTGAAACCAGTCTTTTGTCAGCATCTTCAAGGCAGAGGCATGGTAGGGAGGCAGTGTCTTCTTTGGAGGCAGAGATTAAGGTCCTGGCTGTGCTGCTCACAGGCTGTGGGATGCTGGGTAAAACTCTTGCTCCTCATGGCTTCTGCACTTGGAAATGGCTTTGTGAGCTGTATCCCTGAGGTGTGGCTGAGACACTTGCACAAATCTCTCTGGAGGAAGGAAGAAAGGGAGGGGGAGAGGGGGGAGACCTGTTCTTCAGTTTACAGAAAGGGAAGGATGTTAAGCTCCTGAGGTGTGAGAAGAAAGAATTGCGCAAAGTCTAATTAGAGTCAGCACTGGAAGCAAGAACTGAAGGAAAAGCCTTTGTCTCCTGGGCTAAGGCTTGGTCCTCAGAATGGGCCTGGTGATAATATTCCCATGGGGGTGGGGTGGGGGTGGCGGTACATGCCTTTGAGGCCAGCAGAAGCAGGCAGATATCTCTCTCTCTCTCTCTCTCTCTCTCTCTCTCTCTCTCTCTCTCTCCCTCACTTTTTTTTTCCTTTCTCGAGACAGGGTTTCTCTGTGTAGCCCTGGCTGTCCTGGAACTCACTTTGTAGACTAGGCTGGCCTCGAACTCAGAAATCTTCCTGTCTCTGCCTCCCAAGTGCTGGGATTAAAGGCATGCGCCACCACGCCTGGCTCTGCAGATCTCTTTAAGGTCCAGTCAGGCCTACTTAGCAAGTTCTGGCCCAACCAGGACTTCATGGTGAGACCCTGAGTCAGAAAGGTCAAGTATTTCTATGTATATGGCACTTTAAAAAAATTCAGATTTTTGGTTCAATCGCATGCTTAAGAAAGTAAAAATGGGGCTGGAGAGATGACTCTATGATCAAGAGCACTGGCTGTTCTTACACATGACTTGGGTTTAGGGTTCAGTTCCAAGCATCCACATGGCGGCTCACAGCTATCTGTAACTCCAACTTTAGAGGTTCTGAAGCCCCCCTGTGGACACCAGGAATGCCAGTCATGCTGGAGGTTCATGTACACTCATATGCATTCAACAAACAATGCATATGTGTGTGTGTGATATAAAATATACAAATATTTATACAAATAAATGCAAATTATATATAGTTTTTGAGACACACACCCACACCCACACCCACCCACTAGGATTCCTCTAGTTGAGATAAAAGGTCGTAGAGGGCTAGAATACAACAGAGACTGTAGGGCTGATAGTGCTGTGTGTACATATGAGTGTACATGATGAAATCCAGCATGATGACTGTCATCCATGGCGTCCGGAAGAGGGCTTCACTTCAGAACCTCTGAAGTTCGAGTTACAGATAGGTGTGAGCCGCCATGTGGAGATATATATGTTTTAAAGAGAGAAAAGTGAAACTCAAGAGGCAAAGAATTCTGTAACTTCCGGTTCCAGTTCCGGGGTGGCCCAGCTCCCTGTGCCCGGGT